>JACAXG010000127.1:651022-880013 GCA_018881555.1 Amblyornis subalaris
AAATCACTCCTGAAACGTCACTCCTGACACAGGGAAATCACTCCTGGCACAGGGAAATCAATCCTGACACAGGGAAATCACTGTGAAATGTCACTCCTGACACAGGGAAATCACTCCTGGCACAGGGAAATCAATCCTAAAACAGGGAAATCGCTCCCGAAATGTCACTCCTGACACAGGGAAATCACTCCTGGCACAGGGAAATCACTGTGAAATGTCACTCCTGACACAGGGAAATCACCCCTGAAACATCACTCCTGACACAGGGAAATCACTCCCAGCACAGTGAAATTACTCCTGACACAGGGAAGTCACCCCTGAARTGTCACTCCTGACACAGGGAAATCACTCCTGAAACAGAGAAATCACTCCCCAAATGTCACTCCTGAAACAGGGAAATCGCTCCCGACACAAGGAAATCACTGCTGAAACATCACTCCTGGCACAGGGAAATCACTCCTGAAATATCAGCACACACAGTCCAGCAAACCACTGGAATTAGGGCTCTACAGGACCACTAGATCCTGCAGGAATGCCTCCATGTGGGCTGCCTACCTGGGACAGGTACAGGTGAAACTGGGGCACCCCAATCTTAATACTAATCCCAACCTTAACCCCAACCCCAAYCCCATCCCACAGGTGCCTACTTAATTCCCTCACAGGTCTAGCAGGACCCTGAATCCCAACAGGGATTTGGAAGATTCCAGAGCTGTAAACTCCTGTTTTGAAGCGTTTTCCTTCTGCTTCAGAGTATGGACACATCAGTTTTAAGGTCCAGGGCAGCCCACAGGCAGTTTGGCCACACAGCTCCATATCATTTTCCTACCAACAGGTAGAGATCTCCAATATGGATGAACAGAGTGGGGGCTTGGAAAGGCTGGAGACAGCCTGGGGGCTGAGCTTCAGATAAAACATCACACCCAGCCCCTCACCAAAGCTGAGATGGGCTGACAGGGCAGGGCACTGCTGAAAAGCCACTTGTAATGACTTTATCCCCTAATTAGCACCAGCCATGGCACAGGTGACAAGGTCACACAGCACTGCCTCCCCACTCCTTCACATTTTTGGGAAACAGTGGGAAAAGGACACAGGTTTCCCAGAGAGGCTGTGGCTGCCCCATCCCTGGAAGTGTCCAAGGCCAGGCTGGATGGAGCTTGGAGCAACCTGGGATAGTGGAAGGTGTCCTCGCCCATGGGATGGGGTGGGACTGGATGGTCTTGAAGGTCCCTTCCAACCCAATTCCAGGATTTCATGAATCCAGGACAGGAAAGCCAGGAGACATGAAGGGACACAAAGGGACATGCTCAGCACCACCCACCTCTTCCATCTTCTTGCTGTAGGTGTCCTTGGCAGTGGCAACTGCTGCTAAATTGTTGGCTTCTGCTGTGGCCTGTAAGGGCAAAAGGGGCACAAAATTTAGGCGTAGGACAGGGTAAAGCTGTGCAACTGCAGGGAGCAGCTCCCTGGATACTCAGGGGCCACTTATGTCCACAGCCAGGACACGTGTGGGGCACCCAGAATTAGCCAAGGGAGCTCTCCCAGCCTCCAACCCATCCCAAATAAGCTCATCCCGTATTTACACACCCAAAAGCCTGCACGAAGAGAGGATTCCTACCCTCCAAGTCAGAGCAACAAAAACTTTGGCTTTGGCTGTGGGAAGCAGCAAGGAAAGAGATAACAGGCTCAGCCACAAGTAAACAGCTCCAGCTGCAACCTCCAGCAAGGCCGTCTGGCTCCGGCAGCCACTTCCCACGTGTCACCTCCCTGGGTGGCCCCACGGATGCTATTTACCTGCAGGGAATCATTCCAGCTGAGCTGGCTGAGGCTGTGTGCAGCCAGCAATTCTCCACACTCCAAGGTGCAATTCCTAAGCCATGTCAGGCTCGTGACTGCCAAATTCTTCCCAAAATGCTGTTCCTTGGGTTGTTACACYGAGGCATTTGGAATAAAATCACAGCAGACCCACTGTGCTGCACTAGCTGGACACCTCTGCTAATTAGCTGGGAATTAGTGGCAATTACAGTGCATGGATTCCCACAGCTCCCACTCACACGTACCTGCAGCATTGACTTGGGGTGTGGCAACTCTTCCCCTTGGTAGATCTTAATGTAGGCCTGGAAAACAGTGCAGGGAAAAGGAAATCACGTGGAATGCAGCACACAGGAGCAACACCAACCACCCCCACCCAGCTCCAGACACAGCTCTGGCAGGATTTAAAAGCACAGAAGAGGAGGRTGTTCCAGCACAAGAAAACGCCACTGCAGGGTGACTCYTTGGGTGGCCTGGGTCAGTTACTGGAGGCTCTCCCTCCTCCACTCGCACCAGGTATCCCTCCCGTGGGATTTGCACCTACCTCCATCCTTCCCTGAAGGTGGGTAGCCCTGGAGAGTAGGTGGTGAGAATTACTCACCGATGTCTCGCATGGAAATGTCCCAGTAGTCATGACAACAAAAATAAGCTTCTTCCAAAGGCAACTGGAATACAGTTCTCAGCTTATCCCCCTCTAGTCCTCAATTCTCCAGGGGAGGAAAACAGCTCCTCCCACCTTTTGGGTTCACTGTATGGTCAAATACAGGACCATGAGGCGTTTGACCTCTGCTGCAGTCAGGACTGTCAGTGCTGCCTCACCTGCTGCTGCTTTCCCCTTTAACTACAGCAAAATTCCACAGATGAATAAACCCCTTTTCTCCTAAAYAAATACCTTAAAATACTCCACAAGGCCTCGACAGGTGATATGGTTTCCATTGATCTCCTTAACATCCAGGCTCTCGGGACTAAGAAGCCAAGGAATCAAAATCTTCAAGTTCTTGATGAACTCATCGTCTATTTCTGGAAAAAAAAAATCCAAAAATGGCATCATAGTATCCCAGAATAGTCTGGGTTGGAAAGGATCTTAAAGACCAGCTCATTCCAACCCCCTGCCATGGGCAGGGACACCTTCCACTGGAAGTTTCTTCCCCCAGAGGGTGGAAGGAAGAGGCTCCGCAGGGAACAGTCACAGTCCCAAACCTGCCAGAGCTCCAGGAGCATTTGGACAAAGCTCTCAGGGACAGGGTGAGATTTTTGGTGTTTCCATTTAAATTAAACTGTATAGGACTGAAGGCAGGAAAACCAATGCAACAGCCAGGAATTTGGAAGGTAAGGAGGGCAGGGAAAATCCCCCACATTTCTTCCATCAGAACACAAAAAGCTGAGTACAGCTCTGAAGGAACAAGAAAACTGTGTCAGGAAGGTGCTGACAACTCCTGTCTGCACACAGCACTTGTTCAAGACTCCTCAGCACCCGAGATGAAGGGGGAACTCCAGGGATCAGCTCAGTTTCCAGCAGCACATCTCCCTCCTGCTTAGCACRGAGCTTGCCAGGAGAACAAGTCTGAGCACTAGCCAGCCAAAACCAGGGAAACACTCACATCCTTCTGTCTGCTAATTTATTCTAAGTGCTTAATGGACCACTTTATTGCTAAGATTGCAGCAGCCTGGAACCAGCCATGCTGGTAAGGAGTTCACAACAAAGACCTAAAAATATCCACAGCACGTGGCTCCTTTCAGGGTGGAGAATCTCACCACAGCTCTTTTCTCCTTCTCCCTTTTTTTAACCTGCTGAACCAAGTCTGCCCTGTAGGGAAACCACTGATCAGATAAGTCAGGCAGATTAAATACTCCCTGGAAAGCTTTTCAAAGTGAAATAACGTTCTGAGAGCTTGTGGAACCAGCCTTCCACTCTCCACAAGCACCAGCCTTGTAGCAACCAGGCTGTGCCCGTGCAGGTGAGGCACAGGAATTAACTGCAGGCTTAACACCACGTCCATAAACTTCCAGTCTCATCCCTGCCCTTCCCAGTTTTCCTATCAGTGTCCTGACAGTCGATATTGCCAGCAACTCTCAGACCTTGTCAGCCTCCCATGCCTCTTCATCATCCACGTCTGCCTGCTGGACTGGGAAGAAGCAGATGGGGTGTGAACATCATTGGGAGGAGGATCCAACTCCTCTCCCAGTTTTTCCATGGAAAATACTTATGGAGGTTTCAGGAACAAGCAGGACAGTCTGCCAGGGCATCTAAGGAATCAGCTTAAAAACCAGAGCTTTGCCTTCATACCTTTCAGTTTTCCATCGAAATTGGGGTTGGTGGCGACTTTGAGGCCTGGGTGAGGTAAGAGGAAGCAGGAGATTTTGGTGAAGCAGGAATGGATGTGCTTCCTGACATTCTGCAGCTCTTCGTGCTGATTGCCTGAGACCTGTGGAGACAAGGAATCACAGAATCACAGGATATGCTGAGCTGGAATGGACCCACAAGGATCATGGATCCAGCTCCTGACCTTGTACAGACACCTCAACTATTCCAGCCTGTCCCTGAGAGTGTTGTCCAAACACTCCTGGAGCTCTGGCAGCCTTGGGGCTGTGACCATTCCCTGGGGAGCCTGTTCAGTGCCCCAGCACCCTCTGGGGGAAGAGCCTTTCCTAAAATCCAGCCTAAACCTTCCCTGGCACAGCTCCAGCCGTTCCCTGGGTCCCGTCCCTGGTAACAGAGAGAAGTTGGTGCTGCCCATTCAATTCCCCCAGTTTGGGGTCAAGGAATTTCCTTCTGATGGGAATACTGGGCCAGCAGTGCTGGCAGGAGCACAGGATATTCCTCTGTGAGTGCTTACAGCAGGGGAAAGGAACACAGAAGGAGATCCTGTGGGGTTTTGCTGGATGAGGACAAAGACAAGGCTCTTCCAGTAACAAAGAACTGGAGTATCTCTGACCACATGCCCTGGAGCATGTTATTATCATTTGGAAAATGTGCGTGTCCATGTATGACTGGAATACAAAAACATTTGGGAATTCCCACTAGGGCATTCTTTGTCTCACATTTAATTAGGTCTCTCCACTACCAAATCACCCATGCGTTTCCTGGCTGATCCCATGGAGCCCTTGCCTATCATTTTTATTGTACAACTACCTATTAGTAAAACATCATTCCCAGTCTCTTGGGAATCTGCTGACTCCCACCACTGTTGACTCTCCCAGAGAGTCCCAGGGATCTGAGCTTGGGCAGAAGCCCAGCACAACCCTCCACTGAACGTGGCAAGGAAATTCATCCTCCCAAAGTGCCTCTTCTGTGATTTTAAGGCACTGGCTGAGCATGACCATAACCAGCACTGCAGCTCTCACCCAACATCCAGCGCTGTGGCCACCCAGTTGAACCAGAAAATCATGGAATCACAGAGGGGTTTGGGTTGGAAAGGACCTTAAAGGCCATCCAGTTCCTCCCCTGCCATGGGCAGGGACACCTTCCACTATCCCAGGTTGCTCCAGAACCCAGAGCAGACAGAACGTACCTTCAGCCGCTTCTCCAAAAATCTTGCACCACCATCAGATCCATAGGAAAATTCGTAAGGGAAGCTCCAGTCACGAACAAGGAATATAAGGGACTAGAAAACAGAGAACAGTGGGGTCAGGGACCTGCTGCTTGGAGCCTACAGTAGTGGCTGAACCCTCCCAGCACCCTCACCCCCATTTCACACCACAACAAAACCCGGCCCTGAGTCTGTTCCCAGCTCCAGCATTTTCCTGGTGGAAATAAGAGGCCCCAGTGCGCAAGGCCACCCCATCATGGCACTGAGACCACTCCACTGTCCCACAAGGGAAAGGGGGAGCACCCCCCAAATTGCTGCACCAGTCTGAGTCCCTGGCTGGGAGAACATCAATCATTGAGACTGCCCAAGAAAAGGGATTGTTGCTAACGAGGACAAAAGGCAGCAAGCTCCCTAATTCCAGCCACATTTAGATCCATCCTATGGGAATTTTACAGGCTCATTTTTTCAGCCTTTTTCACTGGGCAGCCTTCCAGACAGACTTTTAATGAGAAGCAGATGCAGAGGAATGAGGGTGAATAAGAAATCATTGGCTTTTGTAATCTTTATTGAGGCATTCAAAGTTCCTGGGTAATAAATAAATAAATACCAGAACGGTCAACTTTGAATCTTAAAAAATTCCAGAAAAAATCAGTGCAAGGAACTGTGCAAGGAACAACATCCCATGTAAGAAAAAAAGGGTTTGGAGGGGTAAGTCCTGAAGGAGGGTCTGGCAGAGGTGCCAGGGTTCCTCTCATGCACATGAATAACCAGGTCAGCAAGTGGAACCCATTTCATTGGAATTTCCCTAAAATTTGTCTATGTTTAGAACAAAAATCTAAAGGAGGGAGGGAAAATATTTCCGCTCTTTCTCTTCCATAAAACATCAGAAAAAGTTTAAAAAAAAGGAGAGAACAGTGAGCTGGCCTTTTTTAATTGCAGGAGAAGCCACAGTGACTGCACCCAGTGAGCTGGTTCAGGACATGCTGTTCTCTCAAACACCATGGGATGCTTGAGAGACATGTCCATGTTTAGGACTTTTCCACAAACACATTATGCACGCCTTGTATTGGGAATTATTATTTTTTTCTTAAGTAAAGTTGTTCCAGACAAGCTGTGTTTCCCACTGCCTTGGTGAAGGCACCACGTTCAGGGCCAGCCTCTGGTGAGGGCTCCTCAGTGTGAGGAGAGGAGGGAGACACAGGGAAATGTGAATTTTCCACTGCCAAGCCTCACCTTCCTTCCAGCAGGATCAATGTAACTGCAGTTTATTTACCATCACACTTGGAGAGTCACAGGATCACAGAGTGGTTTGGGTTGCAAGGGACATTAAAGCCCATCCAGTTCCACCCCTGCCATGGGCAGGGACACCTTCCACTAGTCCAGGTTGCTCCAAGCCCTGTCCAACCTGGCCTTGGACACTTCCAGGGATGGAACAGCCACAGCTTCTCTGAGCAACCTGTGCCAGGGCCTCCCCACCCTCACTTGTCCTGTTTCCTAATCAACACACTCATGTCTTTAAAAACACATTTTGCAGCAACCAGCCCACGCTGGATGTGGACAGGAGATCATTTCTCACCTGGCCACATCACCATTGACCCTTCTACCAAAGCTGTCACACCCACAAAGGTTCCCAGCACTTGTTTGATAATTTTCCCCTGATCATTAATGAAGATGACATTGAATCAGAAGGAGCCTGGGGGGATCCCAAGGAAACACTTCTGAAGGATGATGATTCCCTGCTACAATTAGTTCAGAGTGCTCTGGCATCTATCAGTTAATGAGTTTTTAATCCATTAACGATGGATTAAACCAGACAATACTGACTTCATTTGCTTTTAATCAGCATCCTGGAGAGATAAGGCTGACAGAAGGCGAGGGATCATGGTGAGAGTTACCTTTATCAAGCCAACTCCTGGTCTTTTAAAAATTGATAATGGGATTGTTTGACAAGACTCACCATCCACAAACTCTGTGACTCGACAGCAATTATGGTGTTTGGTAAAATCAGAGCCTATTATCCAGCCCTAATGATTTAAGCATGTTTTAGTTTCCCCTCCTTTTTGCTGATGGAGTAGGAAGTATCTCAGTTTCACTGGAATATTTGGCTACATTATCCTCAGTTTTTAAATAAGGAGCAGCAATATTTATTTAATGTCTGGCTTTTTGCTGTACCGTGTTACAACTTTTTTTAAGCTCTTACTTGTCATATATTTTTACTGGTAGTTTTACCATTTACCAGTCACCTGCCCATGCCAGAATCCAATACACCCTCAAAATCTCAATTTGTCCACTTCTTGTGATTTTTAACCTTTTAATTTTACTTCCGCTTTCTGACCACAGACACCTCATAAACCCCTTAGTCCTTCCAGGACAACAATTTCCTTTTTATGTTGGAAAGCAAATGTGAAATAGCTGTAACCCATTCCCAATTACTCTTTGCATTTTTACAGCATGTTTTATTCTCTGCTGTTTTTTACTTTGGGAAGTTCACAAACCCTACTGTGGATGTCCAATGCTCTCCCTTTTTTGCACACCAGCTTTTCCCAGGTTGGGAAGCAGCAGGATGAACAGATGTCCCTTATTTGAAGTTAAACCCCCACTTAAACCGAGTTTTCCCACAGCTCAGCTAATCCTTGTCCTTTCATTTTGCAAGGAGCAGGGATTCCCAGGGCAGGTGAGTTCAAACCTCTCAAAACAAAGGTTGGGCAGAGTCCCTGAGTAGAGTGTGACAGCAAAACCAGCTGCTTTCCAAGCGTGGCAGGACAGGGCAGAACCCTTGGGATGGAAAGAGTTCAGAGAGGAAAGAAAGAGGGATGTTGGATGTATTTGGAAGCCTCTTTGGGAGCAAGGAAACACAAAGCCTTTCCTTGGAGCAGCCGAGCCGATCCCCAGGCAATCCCATCTCCTCCCATCCTGCAAACTGCAGTGACACCTCGTGGTGAAGCCAACGGGCTCCGGGACAAAGGAGCTGGCCGGGACCCTTGGGGACTCACCTGGAAAGGCTTCTGGAATGTCTCCTCCATGGCCAGCCGGCCATACTCGGTGAAAAGCTGGAAGGAAAAGCAAAGGACAGGACAGCGAGTTTGTCACTGCAGGGCCGGGCAGGCGCCGGGGGACACAGGGGCACCAGCTCTGTGTCACCAGTGACAGGACCTGAGGGAACGGCTGGAGCTGAGCCAGGGGGGTTTAGGTTGGACATCAGGAAAGGGTTCTTCATCCAGAGGGTGGCTCGGGCACTGAACAGGCTTCCCAGGGAATGGTCACGGCCCCAAGGCTGCCAGAGCTCCAGGAGCGTTTGGACAACGCTCTCGGGGGTGCACAGGGTGGGATTGTTGTGGTATATGGGCAGGGCCAGGAGCTGGACTGGATGGTCCTCGTGGGTCCCTTGAGGGAATTCTATTATTCTACGAAGCTGTAAGGGACATTTCTGACTCAGGACTAACAGCACCACGTGCAGAGCTGGACACAAACCGGCTGTGGGCTCCCAGCTCATGAGGGGGGCTCCTCATCCCAGAGGCCCATGGAGCTGTTATGGACCATCACCATGCTGAGCCCTCATGTGAAAGATCCCAGCCTGCCAAATCTGTGGAAAATGGCTCAAATCAGCTGCTTGCTGCTGGTTTTACACCAACCAGAAACTTCATGTGCTCTAAGGGGCTGCTGGAGCCCTGTTCCCTTTAAACACTCCAGGAAGGAGCGGAAATGAATTCAGAAGTAAGTACTTTCCCTGCACACCCCTGCTGTGCAAAGACTCTAAAATCAGCCTACCAGCAAGATTTGAAGACTCTTCAGTCTCTCTGCACTCTAATTTCTAACTGAAGGCACAACAATGTGTTTCACAGATGCCTAAAAATGGGTCAACTTGTTAAACAGTAATAGCTTAAAATCCAAACTGAAAGATCAGAGCTGCACTGAATAAATTCAGTGTTAAAAAGGTGTTATTGTTAATAATATTTATAGACTGAAATAACTCAGAAGTCTTCAAGTGCTGATTTTTTCAGCTGGACTTTTGCTTTTCTTTCCTTTCCTTAAGCTCCTGGAAAAACCTAACTAATCAATCAATCAATTAATAAATCACCTAAACAGAAAAGAAAGCAGGAGGTAATTCCAGGAAATGGGCAGGTCACCCGTGCCATAAAAATCCCATTAGCTGCTTGTCTCCAACAGTCAGGGCTGGAATCACCCTTATGGGGTCACCTGTACTGAGCCAGTACCAGATGGCAACATCCAGGTGCATACTTTACAATCATAGAATGGTTTGGGTTGGGAGGGACCTTAAAGCCCATCCTGCTCCAACCCCCTGCCATGAGCAGGGACACTTTCCACTGTCCCAGATTGCTCCAAGCCCCATCCAACCCCGCCTGGAACACTTCCAGGGATGAGGCAGCTGCAGCTTCTCTGGGCAACCTGTGCCAGGGCCTCACAGGCAACAGTTTCTTCCAGATATCCCATCTAAGCCTGCCCTCTGTCAGTTTGAAGCCATTCCCTTTCGTCCTGTCACTCCAGGCCCCTGTAAATAGTCTCTCCATCCTTCTTCTTGGCCCTTGGAAGGCCACAATTAGGTCACCCCAAAGCTTCTCGTCTCTTACCTGCAAGTGCTGCAGATCATCCTCCTGCACATTCTGGGACAAGTTATAAACCTGCATGTAAATAAAAAGATAACTTCAGATCACTCAGAATGGCCTGTATTTGGGGGCTAACATGTGGCCGGTGTGGTTAAAGCCTAAGACATCACCATGGGGACACAGGCAAGGTCCCAAGTGGTGGTGGTTTGCCTAAGAGGCTCTGTGGTTGCTGGGGAGTGAACACCTCCAGCCCAGAGGTTTCTCACCTGGATGGAGCTGATCATTGTGCTGAGGGCAAACACGGTGGCCGAGTCCCGCAGGGTGGACTGGCTGTCAAAGGTCCCCTGCGTGTCCATCAGCAGCACCGCGACCTGCGGGGCACAAAGGTCCAGGTCAGCACCCCCCAGGCACCTGCACCCAAGCAAGCCCACCCTCACGTGCCAGAGAGGTGCTGGGAGTCTCACTGCTTCTGCCTCAGACTCGTAACTCGTGGAGGACAAAGGAAAACAGCAGCCCCAGCCGCTCTTGAAATCAGGGTGACTCCAGCAGGCAGCGAAATTAATGCTCTACGAGGCAGTGAGGGAACCGCTCTGCTCCTCAAACTGCTCTGCTGTCAGTGCAGAGGAGGCTCTTCCTGAGTCTGCACCAGAAACCAAACAAGTATTGCACCTCCCTAACCCAAACACACTCAGCCAGCATTAGAAATCACACCCGGAATGACTCAGTGTCACTTCGCTGTCAGGCTTTGTGTTACAGAGTAGATGAATACAAATATTCCTGGCTATATATTGAATTTGCAGGGTGCTCCAAATCCACTTTGACCACCCTGAATGAAGAAACTCCACTTTACAGCTGCTGCTGTAGAAAAGGGGAGTAGTTTTCAAGGACATGAGATTCAAGATCTCTGCGAGTAGTACAGAAATAAACTCTGGGATGCCCAGAGTTAGAGGGACACTCAGCACATCAGGGACACTTGGACATCACATCACCTCACTGCATTAAACCCATCCATGCTAACTTAGGGAGATGTTGTTGAAAACCTTCCCTCAACTTGGCATAGCCACCTAAGACAGGGCAGGAGAGCCTCAAAAGCTGGAAGAGGACAATGAGCTGACCACCAACAGAGAGACACGCACCTTTGTGCCATCGGGTTTGTCCACCAGGAACACCTCGCTCCATATCTGAATCCCGGTCGTCTCCCGCTCGGAGCCGCCCCTCCAGGAGAAACCAGTCAGAGGCTCGTTGTAATCTCCAACCCAGTCCACTGCTTCCTGTAGGGAGGAACAGAAGAACTTGCTGGAGTTCTCATCTTGCTTTGGTTTTACTCTTTTCCCCTGTGCTGCCTCTGCCACAGTGCTGGAGAGGGACAGTCCCTGTTGGAGAGGTTTCCTTACAAAAAGGGTAAGAGGTGAAGAACTCCATCAGGGAGGTTTTTCCTTCCTTTCACTGGTGAGGCCTCACCTCAAATCCTGGGATCAGTTTTGGGCCTCTCACGACAACAAGGACATTGAGGGGCTGGAGCATGTCCAGAGAAGGAAACGGAGCTGGGGAAGGGTCTGGAGCATCAGGAGTGGCTGAGGGAGCTGGGAAAGGGGCTCAGCCTGGAGAAAAGGAGGCTCAGGGGGGACCTTTTGGCTCTCCACAACTCCCTGACAGGAGGGGGCAGCCAGAGGGGGTCGGGCTCTGCTCCCAGGGAACAAGCAGCAGGACAAAAGGAAACAACCTGAAGTTACATCAGGGAATGTTCACAAGAGACTTCTTCCTGGGGCAGGATCTGCTCTGTTTTATTTTGTGAAGCCCAAGCTCATGAGAGGCTTGAGCATTCCTAAGGCACCAAGTCCTGTCCAGCTCATCCCTGGGCAGCACATGGGAGCAATGAGGAACACCACACCCTCGGAAGAGCCCCCTGAGCTGCAGCCTTACCTTGTTGTACATGTACCGCAGCATGAAGTCCATGAGGAATGATTTTCCTTTCCTGAAAGCTCCAGCAACGGACACAGCCACGACCTCCTTATCCCGGACAGCCTCGGAGAGGAGGATGCGGTTCAGCGCGGCCTCGTCCAGCTCAAAGGAATGATCATCTTTGACAATGAGCACTTGCACTGGCCCCGCCTTCCTCACGGATTCCTCCTCCTCGGAGCTCCACTCAAAGGTCTTGTCTGCAAAACTACCTGTGTGGACAGGTAAAACGGGAGATGTTTGGTTCCTTCCTCTGCACAGTGAGGAGGCACCAGTAGAGGTGATAAGAGGCCTAACAGCCCAAATATCCATCCCAAAACAGCATCCTCCAGAGCAGATCTGCTGGATCTGGCTTCAGACATCCCAATGGAGACTCCATGCCACTTTGGGGTCACCTGACCACGTGCTCCACACAGGCAGAGAGTTCCCTGCTGGAATCTCCTGTGACAAAACACATTTTGGGATTTTATCCTACACAGAGAACAGATCCCTGCAACTTCCTACACACATGACACCTCCCTTAGGCTTTTCTCCCCTGGAAAAGAGACGCCAAAGCCCCCCATTCATTCCTTCTACCACATTGTCTAGGGATCTGCTCTCCTCTGGACACTCCCCACTGGGTCCTTCCCAAAGGCTGACTCAAAAGTGGATAGAACACTCCAGCTGAGGTGTTCAAGGATCTCATGTTTCTATCAAAGGATGCTGCCTTTGTGTATCCTGTGCCACTGCTGTTCCTGTAGCAATGCACATTCCTGCTCCATCTGCAGCCTGCACTGATGCTCCAAGTGCAATCCACTGTTCCTGCCATCAGCCTCATCACCAGGATCCCCCGGGACACTCCCAGCAGGAACCAGGCCATGCAGACACAAGCCCATCCTGATAAAAGCCACTTCTCCGCTCCCAAGTGGAAAGCACACACACAGCACAGGCACTGCCCACTTTCCCACTTGGAAACGGCATGGTTCCCTGTGGAGCTGCTGCCCAGCTGCCCGGGCTGTGGAGGGATCGTACAGGAGGGTCTCACAGGACCCGGATGCATTTAAAGACCTGCAGCCCTGGGATTTGCAAAGAGCAGGCCAGCTCCAGTAATTTTCCTTTCCTGGTCTCTCCGAACTTTCCAGCGCAGGGAAGAGATGCCGAAGGTGATTAATTGTGCCAATCAGCTCACCTACAGCCACGTGAAATCTTCTTGCCAGCAGGAAAAGGAGCGTGAGATGGAAAGTTTCCGCCACATTCCGACAAAAACTTCCCGGTTCTCTGGCTCAGGCTGTAACTTTCCAAAGTTTTGCCTCAAGCTAAACCTCCTCAGTCTCTGTTTCAGACCCTGACCTTGGGGACCCAGTTTGAGCTGTTTCAAAGCACAAGGACTGTGTGTGCACACACTAAAAGAGAAGTTATAAATATCAGGAGGAATAGGATTTGCCCATTCCGGGCCTCTCTGTAAAGAAGCCTCCAGCAGTAACTCCATATTTTAAATAACAGCAGTGCTTTTGTATGAGTTCCTGATTTCCTAAGATCCCGCAAGGAAGTACTGGGATCATTAAGCCTGGTTGCCAGGGGATTGCTGGTGGCTCTCGGACATATACTATGAGCTTTCTTTGCTCACAGCTGAAAGACAAAGATCTTTTCTTTCCAATGCTTGGAGGTTTTTTAGCTAAACAAAAGTCCCAAATGCTCTGAAAAGCGAGATTCTCCACCAGACTGCAGCACTAAAACCCCTTCAAGCACCAGCCCCTGCCTCGTGTCACTGCTTAGGGGCCTCTAGGAAAAAAAACCTTCTCACTTCAAATCCATGGAGCCAGGATCTGGGCACACATTGCCAAACGAAGGTCTCTGAGAGCAGGCACACACCAAACACCTTTTCCAGCATGAAGGCATTCCCAACAGGTGAGGATGGCCAGGTGCCAAAGGGCCACAGGCTCGTGTGCTCCTTTTAAGCACTGCCAAGCTGCAAATGCCATATAAAGGATAGGAAATGCCTCCCCTCCCGTGGTGTTTCCCAAAGCCCTGCTCAGCTAACCCGGTCCAATTTTTATTTTCTTCTTCCAGCTGCACAGAAAGGACAGTGGAGAGATCCTTGGATAGGATGTGACTCATGGCGGGGGCAGGAAAAGATTTGTAACTCAAATTAAACTTAAATATTTCTGACTCTAACTCAGCTATCAGGGTGCAACAGCTGTGCCACCTTCCCAGACCAGACAAATCCCACCTCCAGGCACACAGACAGCGGGAAGCAGGACCAGCAACTTGGCTGGAGCCCCTCTGCTCTGGAGCCAGGCTGGGAGAGCTAGGGTTGTTCACCTGGAGAAGAGAAGGCTCCAGGGAGACCTCAGAGCCCCCTCCAGTGCCTAAAGAGGCTCCAGGAGAGCTGGAGAGAGACCTGGGACAAGGGCCTGGAGTAACAGGACAAAGGGGAATGGCTTCAAACTGAAAGAGGATAGGCTTAGATGGGATATTGGGAAAGAATTCTTACCTTTGAGGGTGGGAGGCCCTGGCACAGGTTGCCCAGAGAAGTTGTGGCTGCCCCATCCCTGGAAGTGTCCAAGGCCAGGTTGGATGGGGCTTGGAGCTACCTGGGATAGTGGAAGGTGTCCCTGCCCATGGCAGGGGTTGGAACTGGATGAGCTTTAAGGTCCCTTCCAAACCAAACTATTCTGGGATTCCATGATTTATGTTTTCACTTGTCTTCCACTAGCAGTGAGTACCAAGATGGGCACAAATCCTTGGATGCCCCTGGCTCAGACAGCTCAATGGACCTGCCAGTCCTGGCCAAGGATCCAAGCACCAGGACAGGGAGCTGAGGAGAGTCCCTGCCATCTGCTATCAGAGGGACAGCTGGTGCCAGACCCCCCCTCCTGGTGCCTGGATGAGATCTCCCAGGTCTTTTCCCTCCAGTTCAGCTGCTGGAAAGAGCAACAACCAGTGCAGAGGAGAAGAGATCGTTTTGTCCCCTCACAACATAATAATCTGAAGGAGAATAATTTTTTTAAGCAGATATTGACAGATTTTGAGAGAATGTCTCCAGACACAGGTAACAGCCCGAAGTGGCCATGACATCCTTGCTTCCATCACCTGAACAGCAGGAAAACCAGGCTGTTTGCACAACACAGGGGCAAAACACAAGGTATTATAAGCAGGATATGTTGATTTCCCAATTCCTTGGAGACATCAGGGAAGAGAGATTATATTAAGCAGGTCTCTGAACTAATTTCATCCTTATCTCTGCTTCTTTCATGTAGGCCATCTGCAGACAAAACTATCTTTTTCATATTTATTTTCGTATTTCAAAACTCTTTCACATTTATTTCCATGCGATGACACTTCCAGGTTCTGTTTATTAGATTATCTGCCACACGAAGAGCCAGGAATTATTTTATAAAATGGCTGCGCACGGAAATCAATTATTTCAACTGGTCCTTCTGGCCATAAAGGAGTTATTTGCTTTGAAGGAAGCTGTACCTGGCAAGGGCCAAACCTCATCCGGCCAAAAAGGAAAGGAAGGAGAGCTCAGCTTTGCTAAACACCTCTTGTTTTCACTCCTTTTCTAACTTGACTCCTCCTTTCTCTCGGCTCTCTCCCAGCGCCCGGCAATTACGTCAATCCTCCAGCTGCTCATTCAGAAATTGTCAGGATACAGCTCCTTTTCCCCATTTCATAACAGCTCATTTCCATGACTCTGGAGCGGGGTGGAAGCCACGTCTCTTTTCCATATGGCAATTCCAAGTGGGAAGGGGTAGGAGATCAGGATTTGCGTTCGTACTTACTGGGCTGTCAGACGGCATAAAAAAAAATTCTTTAACTGGTCTAAGACTTGCTTTTGCCTAAATTAATTAAATTAAAACAGCATGTTTCACATTGTGCCTGTGCACAGACTGACAGACATGTCTAATGTATTTAACTCCTACAGAAGAATAAATTAGGTAAATTGCACACCACTAATTATGCAACCTTTGGGGAGTGCTTGCCGCAGCCTGTTCTCCCTTAGCCATGGAAGAACAGGTCACAGAAATGCTGACTGCTTCCCAGAGTCCCACTAAGGAATCAGCCTTGTCCTCAATGAGCCTGCACAATAAATACATTTCATTCCAGAGAATGAAACGCAGTCGTGTCCCATCATCTGTGCAAACACTGCCTGACCAGAGCCTGAGAAAACCAATTTGCCAGTCCTGCTCTTGGGCTCTCTTGGATCCCAGGAGCTTCAGCTATCCCAGCACTGCCCATGGAAAGCAGGGGCTGCAGCTGGGGCTCCAATTCACCCGCTGAAATCACAGAATTCCAGGATGGTTTGGGTTGGGAGGGACCTTAAAGCTCATCCCATTCCATCCTCTGCCATGGGCAGGGACACCTTCCACTAGCCCAGGTTCCTCCAAGCCCCATCCAACCTGGCTTTGGACGGGGATGGGGCAGCCACAGCTTCTCTGGGCAACCTGTGCCAGGGCCTCACCACGCTCACAGGGAAGAATTTCTTCCCAATAGCCAATCTAATCTCTCCTCTTTTAGTTTAAATCCATTCCCCCTTGTCCTATCGCTATCTGCCTATGTAAAAAGTCACCCTCCTTTTCTATGAGCCACCTTCAAGTACTGTAAGGCCACAATGAGGTGTCCCCAGAGCCTTCTCCAGGCTAAATAACCCCAGCTCAGATGTCACACACACAAATACACCAATGTCATGTGGTGCTGCCATTCTGAGGGTATTCAAACCAAGTTACTGCATGGAAAAACACAAACTACCAAGGAGAGAAAACAGAGTTCTGATGGGAAGCTTTAACTTGCTATTATTTCCTTGGAATAGGGTATCCCTGTATCAACTGTGTCAGGCTGCTTATCAGCAGCTCTCCAGGGATTAGTTTGATGAGCAGTGATACCTCTGTGGGTCCTTTCTGGAGCTGCCCTCAGCCCAGCTGTTTACATCCCAAACATATCACAGTGCCACCAACGACACCACAAGCCAAGCCCTGAACAGAGCTTGCAGTCAGCCTCCATCCCTCTGGACGTTCTCCAGAGAGCTGCAGCTTCCAGGAAGCTTATCTGCCCTCCAGAATGGCTCTGGGAAACACAGCTATCTCTCTCCAAGAGTCTCCCTTGCACTGCTCAGGTTCAGCCTGGCTGCTGCTGGCACACGAGTTCTGCTCCCTGTGTTTGTGCTGAACTCCCTCGGCCCCACGACAGCCAGCGATGATCAGCAGGGCTCTCAGGAGGCTGGGAGAGGCAGGGAGCTCAGAGCATGCACCAGGAATCCTCTCCTCCTCTCCAAGGCTGGTGCAGACCTCGGCATCTGATCCAGCTAACAAAGGAAAAATGGGAATAAAGCTTGGAAGGAATGCACGTACACTGGACAGTGAGAGCAGGGATGTTGTCCAGCAATAACCTGTGCTGATTCTGCACAAAGGATGCAGGGCTGCATCCTGAAGTGCTGAGCCTGGCCTGGCCAGCTGCRAGCTGGCAAATTCCCTCAGCATGGGCTGCCATAAGGTGTCTAGACAGAGGTGTTCCTGGGAGACAGTGCCTGCCAGAGGGTGGAGCAGAGAAGCCTGGCTGGGCAAAGCCCTGTCTTACACCCATCCCTGCTCTGCTGTCCTGCCTGCACCAGTCCTGCCCTTTGAAGCTTCCAGCCCAGCAGGTCAGAACCACACACACACACACACACACACACACATTTGTCATTCCTTCCCGTATCACAGAACTATGGAATGGCTTTGGTTGGAAGGGACCTTAAAGCACATCTCGTTCCAACTCCCTGCCATGGGCAGGGACATCTTCCACTATCCCAGGCTGCTCCAAGCCCTGTCCAACCTGGCCTTAGACACTTCCAGGGATGGGGCAGCCACAGCTTCTTTGGCTAACCTACGCCTGGGCCTCCCCACCCTCACAGGGAAGAATTTTTTCCTAATATCCCACCTAACCCTGCCCTCTGGCACTGGGAAGCCATTCCTCCTTGTGCTGCTACTACGTGCTCTTATAAGGACTCGTTCTCCACGCACCTCCTGCACCCAGGGCACAGCTGACCTCACAGCCACGCAATCTTCCCTCCACCCTGCTCACACCTCTCCCAGGATTTCTGACATCTCCACAGAATCAGAGGACCCCAGATCCAATCAGGGAAAACTCCACGTGCTGCACATCACTAGCACCCAGTAACCAGAGCCGCCAAGCCCCCACTGAAGTGACATATGAACCTCTGTCACACCCCAGCCTTGCTCCACTGTCCCCTTACTCCTGAAGCCRGTGGTGCAGGAAATACAGCATGGAATAGGAAGGCAGAGCGAGAACTGACAGTGCCCAACTGGGAAATCACCTGCACCTCCTCAGATTGGATGGAATCACAGCTGCCATGAATCTGTGGAAATGATGGATCAATGAAGATCACCCAGGGAGCTGCAGGGCATCACTTAAAAACAGGTGAAGAAAACTGTCATGGAGAAAGGAGTCCTGTCATTCAGCAATCAAGAATGGCAGGTAATTAGAAATGGACTGTGCARGGATGTGGTGGAGTCACCATCCCTGGAGGTGTTTAAAAAAACTGAAACTGGATGTGGCACTTAGTGCCATGGTCTGGTTGACAAGTGGTGTTTGGTCGTAGGTTGGACTCGATGATCTCAGAGGTCTTTTCCAACCTACATGATTCTGGGATTCTGTAAAAGGTCACACCTGGTAGTCTCCCTTTGGGATCCCAAGTTGTCCTCTCCAAAGTCAGGGCAAACTCCTACACCACAGCTACACAGCCATGTTAACACCTCTGCCCAATCCAACCTGCACTCCCACATTCTTTTGGCAAGAACCCCACTCCGCACCCCRGGATGTCTGGAGCAGGGAGCTGAGCGGGGCGGCTGCTGCTGCCAGGCTTCGTCCTCATCCTTTGCTTTTTTTGGAGCAGTGGTGAGATGTGGAGTGCATCTTCCTGCCAGTCCTGAGTCATCCAGCTGGCAGCAGCACAGCTTCAGCTCCAGCGTGGCCAGCTCAGCCCCTTCTCCCTTTGGCAGAGGGAATGAGGAGATGAATGGTTCTGCTGATAACAGGAGTGGTTTGGGACCTTCCCATGTGAACGACTGCTGACAGGAGCAAGAGCTGGGATGATAACTGGCCCCCAAACCTGTCTGTTACAACATCTCAAATGCCAAAGTCCAACGTGAAACTTTTTCATTACGACACCTACTACGTGAAGCTCCAGTGCTTAGTTGGGTCTGAAGCAACAGCAATTCCTGCTGCTGTCAAATTCCCAGGCTGAGCTTTGGAGACACAGGCAACGCAACTACCTTGGGAATGAAGCAAATCGGAGATTTTCCTAGAATTTTTTCAGGAAGTTTGAGGTCAGGTTAGAGAGTTATGTGGCTGCATCCATGCCAGCTCACATGCCAGGAATGGCAAGGTGGGCACCTCTCAGAGGGAACCCCATTCCCACCTGTGGTAGTCAACATTGGAAAATTGCTAATAAAATGCCCTTATCTATTTGTCAGGTGCAAATCCTGGGCCTGCTCCCTTTCCCACATTTAAGCTTAGCCACACTCCAGTGTAACATAGAATCCCAGAATGGTTTGGGTTGCAAGGGACMTKAAAGACCATCTTGTTCCACYCCCTGCCATGGGCAGGGACACCTTCCACTATCCCACGTTGCTCCAAGCCCTGTCCAATCTGGCCCTGAACACTTCCAGGGACACATCTCCAAAACTCCCACTTCCCTCCCAGCACACATTTTCTGCACAATCCTCCATCCACTCTCTTTGTCAGCAACAGCCTCCCTTCATCTCCACCACCAGCACCGGATTTAGTTGTTTCTGACATTAAATTATTTTTACCCTTTTGTTGTTAAAATTGCCTGAAAATAAAGTTTGGTAAATGTGCCATGAAATTTTAGGATATAACATGAAAGGTAATTACACTCTGGATAAAATGCTCGCGTATATAGTGTTTTAAATACACTTTATGGGCCTGGCAGAGCTCAGCCCCTTCTCCAGAGCCTCCACCTCATTTGGGAGATTTGTGTTCAGCTACTTTCCTGCTCTAACTCTTCACTTTCCCTCAACTGATGGCAAATGGGAGCATTTCTGGCAGGAGCAAAGGAGCTGGGGTCTGTCTAGAGTGAAGTGACTTTCACAAGTGATCTGTGGAACACCTTTTGCCTCCCAGAGCATGACAATACCAGACCCAGGCTCCTTCCCCCGCTGGAGAAGGTTCCAGTCCATGATTCAGGGGAGTTAATACAAAGTCTGCTGCCTCTGAGCATCACCTAGGCCCTAAAAAATATTTAAGTGTGCTGTTTCTCACCCAGGACTTAGCAGGGAAAATGCAGCAAGAGACAACCAACTCCGCATGCTGCTTCCCACTTCCATTAATCCGGAAGGCAGCTAAGGCTGGAGCAGCCAAGGCATGACAAGGGCACCATGTCACCACTCCCAGGCAGACCCAGGGCATCCTGGTTCTTCCTCCAAAAAGGGAAAGGCAGGCTGCTCCTTCTCCCGCTCATCTGGTGGATCCCTGCTATTCCAATTCGCTATACAATGCTGCTGCCTGGACAACGATGGGAGAGGGACTTTGGATGGAGGGACAGGATGAGGGGGAATGGCTTCCTGCTGCCACAGGGCAGGGTTGGATGGGAAACTGGGAAGAAACTCTTGGCTGTGAGGGTGGTGAGACCCTGGCACAGGTTGCCCAGAGAAGTTGTGGCTGCCCCATCCCTGGAAGTGTCCAAGGCCAGGATGGATAGGGCTTGGAGCAACCTGATCTACTGGGAAGTGTCCCTGCCCATTCCATTATTCTATAATCATATTTATCTTCTCTTGTCTCTTCTTTCAAGTCCCAGCACTTCATTTTCTTCTCTCTTTTACAAGCCAGTCATTTGGTTGTGAATATTTCTGGCTTTTCGTGTAAAGGCCCCTCTGTCTGAAACATCTCAGCTTTCACTTGTCAGGTTCCCAGCATTCAGAGTCACAAAGAAATGCCAGGAAGTGGAAACTGAAAATCCACCATAAAAGGGCAGAAATCAAATAACAAACGGAAAGGATGTTAACATGGTTAAAATAAAAAACAATCTAACAAAATCATCCTTTTCTTCCCAGTTTAACCCATTGTTGTGCAGTCTAAGAGTGTGGCAGTGATGATCCCTGGCCYGTGCTGGAGAAGAATCCCTTCCCCTCAAAATAGTTCCTTGGCCTTTCCTGGCACCCTTTGGGAGCTTTCATAAATCCCCTACCCAGCTTGAAAACCCTCACCAAGAAGTATCTATAACCTCTGTAATCCCCTTTATGGTTTTAAAACTGAATTCTTGATGGGTGGGTCATTCCAATTCCAACACAAAATTGGCCATGATGGGAAACCTGAGATTTCACATGATTTGTTCCAGTCTGTGCTGTTTAAAGGAGCAACTGGGAGCAGGGATCTTACTGGATCAGACGGACCAGGCTGCTGAGCATCTGCAACTGCCAAGCACAAAGAATTTCAGACAAAAATCAGTGTCATCTATTACAAACCTTCCCCAAGCTGGCTGGACTTCACCGTGCCGAGCAGGATTTGGACCAACAATCCTTATTTTGGGAAAAGCAGGGTCCCCTACTCACAGCAAGAAATTAYTTGTGATTTTTTTTTCATCTGCAGCTGCCTCAACCATTCAGCTGGCAGCAGTTGTGAGGTCTCTGCACTGCTTGGCAYGTTCAGGAAGAGCCTTAAATGAGGCATAGCCTTATGCTGACCTTTAGCCCAAGGCTAAATCCTACTCTGGATGCATCACACACCCCTACACGAGCTCCCAGGGATGTGACAGTGACCCAGCCATGACCAGGGGCAATCCCATACACTCACCCTAATTTGCTCTGTGAGCTTTAAAAAAGCAAATTATTTTTGTGAAACAAAGGAGGGTTACACTAAGCAGCTGCCTGTTTCCAGGCCTGAGTAACTGGGACAAAGTTTGATCCATTTCAAAATAGCGTTAATATTTTTAACGACCCATAAGCCCATTTTTAGAACAAAGCAAGGACTTTCTCCTTTCTGCCTTAGTTTCAGGAAAAGCCTGAGCCTCCTCCTTCACCAGCTGAAAAATATAGCAGTGGAATAGTCACCCCATGGACTGATGTCACCAGACAATGCTGCAGTCACTGGATGTAAACACAGCTTTCAAGGCAATGAGGTTTTGTTGGATAAATAGAATAAATAAATTTATTAAAGAAATCTTTTTTTTTTCTTTCCTAGTAAAAAATAGAGGCATTTTGCTCTCTTAATTTCTTACTTGCAACGTCAACCAGCCTGGCAAAGCGCCAGGAAATCCTCTAGGAATAGGTGAATGTCTATGGGATACAGGGAATGATTTTGAGCTGTGGATGGGTGGCAGCAGAAGGCGGCTGATCCTACAGAAATCCACTTGGATCCATGGACGCTTCCAGATTCTTGCAGAGAATCTAAGGAAGAGTTCATCCAACCAGTGACACATCACATTTCCCCGGAGTAGGGCTCAGCAGCACAGACTGAGGGATGTGCCTAATTGTCTTGCTGGACCAAGGTTGTACTTCCCAGGATGATGTTTCCTCCGCTTCCATCCGGCATCATTTGCATTCCCTCCTCCTGCTCTCAGGATGTGCAGGGAAAGCACCAGCGTGTGTACGTGTGTGCAATTCCCAACACACACGGAGTCAGGGCTGACACGTCTGTCACACGCTCCGCGAGACAAAGCTGAGAATGGCACCRCATTCCCTGGCAAGTTTTCCCTCCGGTCTACCCCAGGATCTAAGGACCGTCGTTAAGTCACAGCTAAACACGGCACCGATCAAATGAGCTTCGCCCATTTTCGCCCCCCTCTATCCCAAAAAGCCCACCACCGGATCACACACTCCGTTATCCCAACGCTTCCTCAAGCGCGTCTCCGAACCGTTAATCATTGCCATGGGAAATCCTACGCTCATCTACSCAAATTAGAATGTAATTTGTGTATCTAAACATCACAGCTCAGCTCACCCGCTCCGCCTGAGGAGCCAAGATACCGCCGGCACCCGTCAGTGAGCTCACATGGAATACGACTCCGGAGGAAATGGCAAATTACTCTCCCCAGCAGCCTCAAATAACGGCAAATGGCTGGATAAAAGCTGATTTTCTACGGAACAGCGTGTCAGTGGAAGCGGGTGAAGCGATACATCGCTGAGCGTGGTCAGATGCAGGTAGAAGGTGGAGGAGCCCCTTGCTGGGTGCAGCCCACCTGTGGGACCAGCTTGGGCTCCAGTGGGAAGCAGCAGCTGCCGGAGGATCCAGGCGCCTCTGGAGGGAACCGAAGCCTTGCAGGAAGACGCCACAGAACTTCCTCCTCTCCGTCACCCCGCTCCGCTCCCTGGCAGTGCTGCTCCCAGCTCCCCCGGGGTCAGGGGGCTGTGAGGGGATCGTTTTAAAATGGGCCCTGTCTGGAGGGTGACTCGACAACAAAATCCTACAGCTTCCAGAAATGGGAAAAACCCTGTGGAGGGGTGACAAGGCAGGAGTRGCCTCGTGGCTTTGCCTGAGGAAGGTGGGGTGAGCGGGATCCCTGCTCCTGGCCGAGGTGGGGTGGTGGCTGAGGTGACAACTCCCATCAGGGACTGAGGGGACAGCAGGGACAGGGCAAGCAAGGGGTGTCAGCGCAGCCGGAGGAGAGCCGAGGCAGCCCAAGGGTTCCCTAGGGAGCTACCGGGGGTGTCTGGCCCCAGGTGAGTCAGGGGGCCGCGCTATAGCCAGGCCGAGGGCGGTGACCAGCCCAAGCCGGGGGCACCTCGCCTCAGGAGGCCCCGGAACAAGGGGCGCCCCATCCCGCAGCCCCGATTCCCCTCACGCTGGCGGGGCGGGACGGGAGGACCCCAGGCCCCTCAGGGATAGCGCCGGGGGTGTCCCAGATGCCCGTGTGGCCCCTCAGCACCGGGCAGCTCCCCCGCCCCGCCCGGGCCAGCCGAGCCCCCCGCCCGCGTCCTCCCGCCGCAGCCCCGCCCCGGCGCGGGCCGCGGCCGCCTCAGGCCCGGCATTGTCCGCGCTCCCCCCGCTCCCCCCCGGTTCTGCCGCCGCCGCCCTACCCCAGCTGCTCCTGTCCCGGCGGTTCCGGGCCATGGCGGCGGCTGCGGGAGGCTCCGTGCGCGCTCCGAGCCGCGCTGCGTCTGGCGGGGCTGCGGCGGCGGCGCGGGGCGGGCGGGGGAGCCGGCGCCGGCAGCAGCAGCAGCATCCCCGCCCGCCGCTCGGCGCGGCACCGCGGCACGGCCCGGCACGGCACGGCACGGCACGGCACGGCCCGCCGGGCACCCGCCCACGGCACCCGCGGGGCAGGCCCGGGGCACCGCTGCTCACAGGGTGCGCACAGCCGGGGGGGCCCGGCGGGCGGGGCGAGCAGCACCCCCCGGGCACCCACCCGCCCACCCGCGGGGGGAAGGATGGGGGGTTCAGTACCGATGGGAGGATCCAACATTCAGGTTAGCCCTGCCAGGGCACTGAGATCATGAGGGTACCCACACTTGTGGGCACTGGATACACTTGTACGCACCCAGGGCACTTGGCACCCCCGTGGGCACCCACCCATGAAGGGCCAGGGCCAGGGGACCCAGCGCAAGCAGGGCACATGGCGAGTGCACAGGAACACCTGGGCTGAGAAATCATCAGAGGGGTMCCGCCCTAAGGTGCGGGTCAGGCAGCTCCTGCTCCCCCAATTCCCCCTGTGCCGGCAGCATCCGCAGGCAGCAGGAGATATTCACTGTGCATGTGCAGATGTGGCACAAAGAYGCAGCTCGAGAGCCTGGACTTGGACACCTCTGGGGAGGATTTAGGTGCTGCACAATTGATAACATAGAATGACAGGATGGTTTGGGTTAAAAGGGACTTAAAGCCCATCCAGTTTCCACCCCAGGCCATGGGCAGGGACACTTTCCAGATGACCAGGTTGTTCCAAGCCCCATCCARCCTGGCCTTGGGCGCTTCCAGGGATGGGGCAGCCACAACTTCTCTGGGCAACCTGTGCCAGGGCCTCCCCACCCTCACAGGGAAGAATTTCCTCCCAATATCCAACCTAAATCTACCGTTTTCAAACTTAAAGCCATTCCCCCTTGCCCCGTCCCTCCATCTCTTGTCCCCAGTCCCTCTCCAGCTCTCCTGGAGTTCCTTTAGGCACTGGAAGGGGCTCTAAGGTCTCCGTGGAGCCTTCTCCTCTCCGGGTGAACACCCCCAGCTCTCCCAGCCTGGCTCCAGAGCAGAGGGGCTCCAGCTCTTGGAGCATCTCCGTGGCCTCCTCTGGATTCCCTCCAGCTGCTCCACATCCTTCTGATSCTGGGGGCCCCAGAGCTGGAGGCAGCCCTGCAGGTGGGGTCTCTCACAAAAGCAGAGTAGAGAGGAATAATCCCCTCCCTTGACCTGCTGCCCACCCTGTTGGGAATGCAGCCCGGGATGGGTTTGGCCTTCTGGGCAATGCCAGCCATAGGGAGCTTGCCCACTCCCCCCCACTCCATGTGGACCGTTTTGGGAGTGAACACACTTGTTCTCAGCTACTGTTTGCCCACACTTGTGATGCCAACAGGCTGCTGACTCTGAAGCCACAGCCCCRTGCTGCTCTTTGAAAGATGCCTGGCACAGCACTCGAGGATCAGCTGATTAAACTGGAAATGTGGTGGTCACAGTGAGGGCCAAGATCTGGCAGGATGGGAAGGGAACTGAGCCCCAGACTGTATCTGCAAGAGGAGATTTTGGGAGAGTGCTGATCATTTCTGCACTCTGGCCCACAGCAGTCAGGGAAAGCCAGTGGCCATCCAGCTTTGTTGGACTCACAGGAGCCAGCAGGATCTGCTCTTCATTCCTGACAGCGGGAAGAACATTCAAAAACCAACCAATTTTCTGTTCCAGGCGTCTGATCCCTACCAAAGCCATGTGTTGTTGTGCTCCCATTGATATGCTGATATTTAATTCCTGAGTGCCTCCTCCAATACTCTGTGACTGCCTCCCGTTGGCTTCTTCCCTGTGTTTACAGCATCAGGAGGAAACATATAATTTTGGCTCTCTGAAGTGCTGGCTCTCTCACGTGGCAGACAGCTGAATCCTGCCCACCCTGCCGGGCACTGCAACCACGAGGAGCTCACTCGGCTTTGCAGAAGCTCCATTAGGATCCCAGAGATTGCACGTGCCTGTTGCTGCTTCAGTGCAGCAGAGAAGAGACAGGTGTTGTGAGGAAGGATTTCTTAGGCTGGACACTGTCAGAGGGGTTCAGATAGGTTGAAAGAGGAGATTAAAAGAAAAGCAGCTGGGAAATGGACAGGAAAGGAAAAAAAAAAAAGGAGGACGGAAAAGGAAATCTGTTAATTTGAAAGTCTAATTAAACTGAGATGGGCTCAGGTCCTGTTTTCCTCATTCCCTTTGAGAATTGCTGCTAAGGTCAAGCTTGTACTGCCCCATTTACTGGCATTTTCTCCTCTTTTGCCATTTTGGCACATGGTATCCCAATGAAAGAGGAGCAGAGAGGTTTGGTCCTGTGCTGTGCGTGGGGGATTGTCTGCATAAACTCCCAGGGCCTTTTCCTGCATTATTTCCTATGATCCCAAGTCAGGGGGGTGATTTTTTTTCCAGAGGGTGACTCAGCATTTGTTCCTTTTCATCCATCCCTTCTCTCCACTGATTCATCCTTCCTTTATTTTCCCAGTTGCAAACAGCCCTTCCTAGGAAGCATCTTCACGTTCTTGCCGCCCGAGCTGCCAGATCACAAAGAGCTGATTTTACAGCAGATGTGCTGAATGGTCATGGAATGGAAGGATTCTTGAGGAAAAACCATGCCAAATGGGGGAAAGGCAAAAAGAGAAAACACCACGCAGACAGAGAGCGCGGACGATRGTTCAACACCAGGAGACAGAGCGCTGAAAAGGCCCCAGGATTCGGAGAAAACCTGGATTTAAATCCACCCTGCGTTCTGCTGGCAGGAGCCGTTTCATAATTTACCTTGATTCGAGTGTCCCACTTACCCAGGCAGCATTTCCAGTTGCTTTTCATATCCCCGGCCCTTCGCAAACAGAAACCGGGCGCGTTGTGCAACGCTTACGTAAGAGGTGCCAAAGGGACGCTGCCAAGGCTCTGCTCTTGCTCAGGTGCCACCACGGACCCGCCAGGGCTTGTGCTGAGGGAAACGCTGCCATCCACACGAGTTTTCCTTGGACGAGGCGCTGCCYGAGCCCCCGGGTGACGGATCTGTGGTTGTCCAAGCTTCTGGGATGTGTTCGCTTCCTCCCCGCAGTTTTTATTGTCGCTTCTGTCTTCTCGGGCTTTGCTCTTTCACTGCTTCTGCTAAATTGCATGGGAAAGTCAAAGGGATCTACATGTCAAATGTGTCTGGAGAGCATTGCAAGGGTGGTTACACTCCCTGGTAGGGATTTCTCATCACTGTTTTAATTTCTGTACCCTTATTCTTGAGTTAAGAGGCCTCAATTCCTTGGAAATACCAAAAAGGGATGAAACAGGATCAGCTTTTTCCCTGGTCCTGAAGCTAAAGCCTCCCTAACATCTTTCTGGGTTTTTTTTCTTACTGAAATATTTTAAGTGAAGCAGATCTTTGTTGCTTAGGAAATCCTGCTATTCCTGCAGTTCCCATTTCTCACCCCGAATTGTGCTATGACCGCCTACATTTACATGGGCTTTGCAGCCAAAGGAATTATCTYTGCTGCCTCTGTAAACATGATTGCACACTAGGGCTGTAACAGAGCTATTTCACTGTGGAGGAGACAGAATTCCAGCAGTTAATTAAATGACTTGTTTAATCAATCAGCGTRGAGGCTCTTCCTTGTGGAAGATGCTCTCTAAACTGAAGGAGCTACTTAAGAATAAAAAAAACATAGAGATAAAGAACCATCGGCCCAAGCCTGATTTTACCTTGTGGCTGCCTTTGCACCATCTGACTGTGATCCTCGTATTTCTCTTTATTAGGGAAAGGTTCTTCTYCAGAGGGTGGTCGGGCACTGAACAGGGAATGGGCACAGCCCCAAGGCTGCCAGAGCTCCAGGAGCRTTTGGACAAYGCTCYCAGGGATGCACAGGGTGGGATTGTTGGGGTGTCCTCTGCAAGGCCAGGAGTTGGACTGCAGACTGGATGATCCTTGTGGGTCCCTTCCCACTCAGGGTATTCCATAATTCTACAATTTAGAGGTCAGCAAGATCTCTCCTAAGCCAAACTTCCCATCTATTCCATCTATTTCTGATACTGTTTTTAATTTGTTCCCTCTCTCCTGCACCGACAGGCAGATGGACACTATTGAAAACATCCTTCCTCACCAGCCTCTTTTTTTTTTTTTTTTTTTGCRACGTGGCTTTAGTGAGTCCAAGCCAAAATCTGTGCATGCCAAGTTTGTTTCTAGGATTTCCCTCCGAAGATACACCTCAGCCAGGAAAAGGCTTCCAGCTCCTCTTGGCAGAATCCACCTGCCTGGATGATTCAGCAACGTATTCACAACATGTTCCAGCCAGGTTTGTGCACCTGGAAACGGGGGAAGCAGCCGGGTTTCCASAGAGTGCTCTGAATTCCCCTTGTTAATGCTGTTTTTAGTGGAATGGCCACATTTTCCTGCATCCTCGTGCTGAGCAGTTGCTGTCTGGTTTCACCTCTGCCCTCCCGTGCGTGCACGTGGGAGGGAAGGGCACCCAGCTGGTTTCCTTCCTTTGAATGCAAACAGCACAATCAGCTGCAAAGTCTCCTGAGGTACATCTACGTAAACGGGGTGACACAAATATAATGTATAGCCACAGTGCCCCTCTTCCTTCCGTGGAAAACAAGGGGCTGAGCCACGTCTTGTTTAATTCTCCTGCTCCTGCAAGGGACACAAGGCTCCTGAAAAGGCTTTGCTGTCTTGCTCTCCCTTTAGTGTCTTTTCCCTCTTCCCAGAGCATCTCAGCACAACCCCTGGAGAGATCCTCAGTCTACAGCAGACTGATTCTTCCTTGAGAAAGTGAATTCCCAAGCTGTACATAAGAAGCATCTAACAGGCCTGGATGTCTCCTCCTTCTCTTGCCCTTGGCTATGTTCCCTTCATCCATCTTGCCAAGACTTCTCTCTCTTTCTGCTCTTTATTTTTTTCCAGGCATTTTTTGTATTGTCATCACGTGCTCACAGCTACTGCCATCCCAACTGTCCCCAAAGAGCCATTCCAGCAGCGAGAAACCATTTGGGATCCTGCAAAACCTGCCCTATCCCTCTTATTATGAATTCTGCTAGCAGAGCTCAGCAGGCAGGGAAAGCAGTATTAACAGCACTGAAAGCTGCCAAAATGATGCCAAGAAGCTTTAGTAGGTTCAGCATCCTGAACTGGACTCAGGGGTGGAAAGCTGCCCACAGGGAGCCTGGGAATAGCTCCACTGCAGGCCCTTCATGGCTGTGGGTGAAGCAACACTGTATGTTCCATCAGGGAGGAAAATCAGCCTGAAAAACACAAACCACAAACTTAAAAAAAAAAAACCAAAACCATCTCAAATCATAGGGAAGATGCTGCAGCAGTTTTGAGTACCTTTCACRTGTGATTGTTAGACTGTGTGAAATTAAAGATATTTTAGCAGTCGGATAAAAACTAGGGCTAAAGTATTTTCTCTTTGTGCTGCTGTTTCATCCCTCAGTTTCTTATTTGCCAATGGACATGCATCCACAGGCAGAGCACATTCCACTGCTTTTAAAACCACCTTTATTGTCTTGTTCAGTTAGAAATTTCTACAGCTCTGCAGCCACCGTTACCTGGTGAATCCCAATGTCTCGTTAAAATAACCTTGGCTGTTCTTCCTCCTCAGACTACAATACAAACAGATCACATTCTSCAAACCCACGTAATGCCTTATGTAAAACCACTTAACATTCCTTTTAAGGCTGGGACCCACTCAGACGGAAGATGCTGCATAAAAGCACATTCCTAAACACGCTTGACCAGAAAAGCAGCATGGTCTGGGGTGGAAAATGCAGTGGGAATTGGTGTGCTCAAGAGTACCTGCCTGGCAGTGCACAGGGGCCRTGTCTTGCATTGGAAACCTTGCACAGCTCATTAGAATAATTAATTAAATCTTTTAGGTTGGAAAAGCCCTCTAAGACCACCAAGCCCAACCCAGCACTGCCATGTYCACCACTGATCCATATCCCCAAGTRCCACATCCAYGTGGCTTYTAAATCCCTSCAAGGTGAGGACTCCTCCACTGCCCTGGAAAACCAATGCCTGACCATCCTTTTCCCTCAAGAAATTTTCCCTRATATCCTAAACCTTCCYTGGTGCAACTTGAGGCAGTTTCCTCCATTTTCCTAATCATGAAACAGTAACAGTAACACAGTCCCAGTGCTGCTTTATCTATGTACACCTCCCAGTAGTGCTTCCAGCAGGGGCTGACACCCAGCTGGGAAAGGTGGATTAAAGCTCAGAACATGAGATGGGCTCTGAGAGCTCACTCTTCACCAAAATTGGGTAAATTGGGATGAGAAACTACACCTCCAGGTGGGAAGTGAAACTTAACCCAGCACAGACTAAATACAGTAGCTTTTGCATTAAATTGCAGCCCCTCGGATCTGCGAGGTGTTCYAGGAGGCCAAGTCTTAATGCACCATCTGCCACTGGAAAATGAAATGTCCTTTTTCCTGTGCTGTCATCCGATGGCTTCTCAGGAGCAGCAAATCAGCAGAGTGAAAAGCAGCGTCCAAACCCTCCACCGAGGAAGGGAAAAGAAAAGGGACACAAACAGCTCCCTATCGGGAGCACAGGAAGCTGATTTATGAGGGGAGAGGTAATTGCTTTGTTAAAAATCACTTGAGGAAATACAGCTCCCTAAAGGGTAAATAGTTTCTTATTTGTTGGGGGTTGAGGAAAACTTAGGTATTTATGTTGGAAAGGGCATACAGGATGTAGAAGGCTTGGAGAGTACAAGGGGAAATTAAATGGGAATCTCTTTAAGTGAGCAGCCCTGAGCTCCCCTGGTTCTGGGAAGCAGGGCAGGTTACATTTTGCAGCCTGCTCCTGACACACACACTGTTTCAAACGAGCCCATAAATAAATCCCAATAAACCCAAAGGCCACTATGCAATTCCTGGGAGTCTGCACACATTGAGTTTAATCTAAAGCACCACAGATCCTAATGAGTTTTGCTACGGAGCCTGTGGTTTGAAGGAAAAGCTTATGCAATCCACACGACTGTCACAGGTACTTCATGTGGGATTTCTAAATGTAAGAATAAGTTCAAAGCCCAGTCTCCATTTTAAACCGAGGATCAGTGCCTGGCTACGTTGTCTTTAGATTATATTGGACCTGCGTGGGCTGTGTGGCTGCCAAAGAGGCAGAATCTGTTCTGAAATAACCAATCCTGGACGCCAGAGACACGTACATCTGGCATCCATTTGGTTTTTCTCTACCTAACTTCTGCAGACCTATTTCCTGTGCTGAGTATGTGGTAGTTTTTACGCCTAGAAAATCACACCTCTTTTTAGGCCTTAATGTTTCTCCGTGCAGCGAGTGCTACTGAGAATTCCAGCATTCCTCCACTCCCTGTCCCCACCTTTGGGCTTCTTAAATTGTTTAGCACTCGTTTGAGGGACCATAGGTGAGCTTTGCTCAGAATTTCAGCTGCTTCCCTGGAAATAGTTGGGAAAGGCAGCTACAGAATGCTTTCCACTTTGCAGTTTCACAGCAGCTTTTTTTGACTTAGGGAGCCCAGGGAGACAAGTCCCAACAGGTCTGAGGTAATTCTGGTGTGACTTTCATTGCACTGGCTGCCCACAAAGCCAAATGCCATGGTACCTGATTAGCCCGTGAGAAGGATTACACGATGTGGCTGCAAGGCGCAATCCAGATCACTCCTGCATCCTCCTCCTCCTCCTTTTCCTCCTCCTCTTGGGCCTCTCTGGGAGCATCCCAGCCTCTGGTGCTCTGCAGCTGCGATAACTCCGACCAGGATGTACACAGAGGAACAGCTCTGGTGTAAAAGATGGAAAGCTCAGCCTGCTGTTTGGTACAAGCATATGCATGGATATAAATATATATATATATCTAATATACAGAGGGTGTAGGTAAACTGGGAGCTTTCTTCCTGCCTCAAASCAAGAGACACAGGCTAAAAGCCCTGCCTGTCCCCACACTTGTACCTCCACAACAAGGACCTGCTGGAGCAGGGTCAGAGGACGTACAAAGATGCTCYGAGGGCTGGAGCCCCTCTGCTCTGGAGCCGGGCTGGGAGAGCTGGGGGTGTTCATCTGGAGAAAGGAAGGCTCCAGGGAGACCTTAGAGCCCCTTCCAGTGCCTAAAGGGGCTCCAGGAGGGCTGGAGAGGGACCTTGAATATGGGCCTGGAAGGACAGGACAAGGGAGAAYGGCTTTAASCTGGAAAAGGGTAGATTTAAGTTGGATATTGGGAAGAAATTCTTGGCTGTGAGGGTGGGGAGGCCCTGGCAGAGGTTGCCCAGAGAAGCTGTGGCTGCTCCATCCCTGGAAGTATTCCAGGCCACGTTGGACAGGGCTTGTAACAACCTGGTCTACTGGAAGGTGTCCCTGCCCATGGCAGAGGATTGGAACTGGTTGAGTTTTAAGATCCTTTCCAACCCAAACCATTCCGGGAGTCCATGAGCCCCGGCCGTGGCAGCCGCAGGGCCGCGGGGCGGGCAGCGCCCGGTAACAGCCCCCGCGGCAGCGGTTCCCCGGAGCGGGGCCTGGCAGGAGCGGGGCCGAGCCGGGAGCGGGGCCGAGCCGGGAGCGGGGCCGAGCCGGGAGCGGGGCCGAGCGGGGCTCCCCGTGGCCGCGCCGGGGCGCTGCTGCGGCGGTGCGGCGCTGCCGGCCCGTCCCGTCCGGACCCGAGCGGAGCCGGCCCGGCTCGGCCGCGGAAGGAGAACGAGAAGGAGGAGGAGAAGGAGGAGGAGGAGGAAAAGGAGGAGGAAAAGGAGGAGGCGGCGGCGGTGCTCCCCCTCCCTCCCTGCCTCCCCGGCGGGACAAAGGGCTGCGGCGCGCAGGTAGGAGCCGGCCCGGCCTGGCCGCCCCGGCGGACGGGCCGCAGCGCCGGCGGCACCGCAGCTCCCTCCCCGCCCGGCCCCGCTCCCCGCCCGCCCCGGCGCTTCCTGGTAGCCCCGGGAGCCGCGGAGGGCGCGGCCGCCCGCCCGCCTTTGTCTGGGCCGCCCGGAGCCCCCCTGAGCCGCGCTTGCCGCCGCAGGAGCCATGGGCCGGGCGCCGCCGCCTTAGGAGCATCCCGGGGCCGGCGGGGACGCGGCGCTGGACATGGAGCCGGCGGCGCGGGCCAGCGGGGATATCCTCAGGCGGAACCCGCAGCAGGACTACGAGCTGATCCAGCGGGTGGGGAGCGGCACCTACGGCGACGTGTACAAGGTGAGCGGCGGGGCGGCCGCCTCTGGCAAAGCCCGAGGATGCCCACTTGGGTGCAAAAGGATTGACTGTGAGGGTGGCGAGGCCCTGGCACGGGTTGCCCGGAGAAGCTGTGGCTGCCCCATCCCTGGAAGTGTTCCAACGCCAGGCTGGACGGGGCTTGGAGCAACCTGGGATAGTGGAAGGTGTCCCTGCTCGTGGCAAGGGGTCTGACTAAACGGTCTTTAAGTTGCCTTTCCAACCTAAACCRTTCTGGGATTCTGTGTTTGCAGCAGAGGAGGTTCTCTCTTACCGCTGCCCTTCTTGGAGGTTTGAATGGGTGAATAKCGCAGGTGATACTTCCCACGTTACTGCCCAAGGAGGTAGAGGATATCTGCTGGCTGTACCTGTTTGCAGAACGCACCCAGTTAAAGCACCTGATTAAAAGGGTGCAAGTTTATCCCCGAGGTTAATAATAGCCTGCGAAAGGCAGAAGCAGATTAGAGCTCTTCAGAAGCTGGAACGGAGCTGCAGCACGAGGTAGAGTTAGTGCGGCACATCAAGTAGATGTTCTTGGAATAGTGYGTACAGAAGGTGTCCCTGTCCACAACAGGGAGTTGGAACTGGATGATCTTTAAGGTCCCTTCCAACCCAAACCATTCGGGGATTCTGTAATTCTGTATTGGTGCTCACATCACCAGCCTGGGGKACAGGAGGTGTAGGCGGTGCTGTGTTCTTCTCAGACGAGCCCTGTCCCCAAACATCAGGGATGTTCCTCATACCTCAGGGATGCTCAGCAGCATTTAAGGCTGGGTGGCTTATAAAGAAAGCCTCAAAGTTTTCAGCCTGCGTTTGGCAATGTGCATGTTCAGCATGGGAAGGGAGGCTGTGATGTTTCCCTTTGTAGTGCTGTTGAGTGTGTTTAAAATAAACCTGACACAGCCAAGCGTGCAAGGGAAGGTGTGTTACTGTGCCACATGAAAGGCAGCAGTAATTGCTCCTGCTGGGGGAGGGCTCTTTGCTAATGTTCAAATTGAAGTTTTATAGATGGATCCTGTTCCCACCACCCCTTTGAAATGGTTACTTATGACCTCGGGGAGTTATTTTTAAAAGTTTTCGTGGTGCATATTTACCTTCCTCTTTTATTTTTTTTTCTCCTGCAGTGCTGTGCACAGATCAGTCAACTTCTTTCCTAGGGATTCTAGCACTAAATCCCTTAAAAGAGCATTTCAGCTGTCATAAATCTGGAACTCGGCATACCTTGAGCTGCTTTGTTTGTGTGTGCCTGCACAGTGCAGGGCAGCATGACAAGAAATAACCAGGCAGCACGACAAGAAATAACTAGTTGTGTTGCAGGGAAGTGTTTTTGTGTCATCTCTTTGTGGAAAAAGAAATATTCTGCTTCTCATTATCCTGGTAATTAGTGGAGAGCTGTGCTGACATGTCATCCAGCTTCCGGTTCCGGAGCTGGGTTGGATGCATGGCTCTGCTCTCTGTGCCATGTAAACACATCCATCCCCTTTAAACAAAAAAACCACAAGCCTCTGCCCCCCCCCTCCCGTCTTTGGGTTATGAAAAATGTGCCTTTCACTCCTGAAACCCTTTCAGATAAGGAATAAACCCAAACCTTCTGCTAGTGCAGCCTGGCAAATTTAAATCAAAGTTTTTGGCAGTGGTTTTAGACGTTATTATGAGTCTGCAACAAGTATAAAGTTRATGAGTTTAAAGTAGTTTGAGAGGCTGCATTTGTTTCTAGGTCACTGGTTTGCTCTTTGTTTTTGTAAAGGCCTGCAACAGGGAGGAACTGTATCAAGGGAATACTGAATCAGATGGCACTGCCTCTTATGACAAATAYGCACAGCAAACTTATTTTTTAAAGTCATTGATGTTATGATAATTTTGAAAATAAGGTGAACCTTTTTTCTTGAGAGGACTTAACGTCTAAACATGGTACTTTTATTTTTCTTAGTCCCTGGTAAGTCTCAGTGCAGATGGCACATCTTGTGCTCGCTGAGAGCTGTCGGAAGTGTTTATAAAATGCGTTTATTAGTGAATATCCAACTGTTTTTATGTTGCAGAGCTCGGGAAACGTTTGCTAGAGAGTGCTCTTAAATTAAAATGGAATTTTCCCTTCACCTCTTCAAGTGGTTTCTCTGCTCCTTCACTAATAATGAGTCACCAGCGTCTCCAGCACAGTTGTTTTTGGGATGTCTAAGCCAGGCAGCCTCTCTGATTGTGGGACATCTGCCTCTTCCTCASATGCTTCTTGGTGGTGGTGGTTAATGCTTCAAATTCCTCCTGGGGCATTTGGTAGCTTTTAGAGTAATTGGCTCTTTTTTGGATGGTGAAGGCGGAGGTTAAGCAAATGTTTCTCTTCACTATTAGGTTACAGAAGAATATTTAAGGCTTTTCTAAAATTCTCCTGCCCACTTTGCTTTTCATTACTACCATGAAAGCTTAAAACTGAGATGTGTTTTCTTAGTGTTTGTGGGTTTTATTTCTCTTGTCTGTCACATGGCACACAATGGCTGATTGTAGGATTGCTCGTAAGTGCTGGATTGTTKATGTTGTTTTAATWTTTTTTTTTTCCCCAAAATGCATTTCAGGACTGGGGAGAAACCATCTGTAAATAAACTCTTTTTCTTGTCTATTCACAGCCTRTGTAAATAGATCCAAGTTTGGGTCTAGCAGTCTTGGAAGTAATTTCCATTACAATCCTAACATGTTAGTTGTCTCATCCGTGGTGGGAAAGCTTTTTTCTTTTTAATAGAGGATATTAATATTAAGCCAGTTCTGATCCATTGGAATAATTTATCCCTCAAAGCATTGCACCAAGATATCTTAAGTACTGACTTCTGAAAGAGGCTGTAATAATGAAGATGAGAACTGGAACTTAATAATATGCTGATAAAAAAATAGTATTTTTGTCCCCACTCTCTCAAATCTAATCTGGCTTTCCTGGGAAGGTCTCCCCACTGTGATCATAAACACAAAAAGTCTCAAAGCAGTGTTTAAAATTGACATAAATTTGTTCTGTTTGCATTCTGAAGTTCTGAATCGCATCTGTTTCATGCTGRAATAGATGTTGTGTGCGTGTGATTAATGAAGAAACACATTTGACTGGGATCTTAGAGCAGAAAATTAAAAAAAGCTGCCGGAGACTGTAAATGGAATTTAACCTCCAGCACTGGGAAGTGGCTGGTCAGATCCCATCCCAGGTAAATTCCCAGCGTGGTTAGATGTTTCCCAGGATGGGTTTTCACACCAGCATGACCTGTCAGTGAACCTGCAGCTTTTCAGTAGGGCTTTGTAGYCCTAATTTGTTTAAGGCTGGTTTGATAACAAGGTCACACCATCAGCTGTATGAGCACGTGTTTCTGCAGTCCATGATATTTTCTGGAAGTACTTGGAATAGCACAAGACTGGCTTGTTTTGCTTAACTTGTGGAATTCGGTTGCATCAGAACATCCACTCGTTCAATGTGTGTAGTTGTGGATGTTGATGTCCYGAAGGGACTTGGAAAACAAGGGTTRTRTCAGGGGGATAATTTACTGCTGCTCGTCCTTCCTGAGACTTCTTGTATGAATTCCTTATTGGAGTATTTATTAATGGCTCGGAATAGGTTTGGTGGAGAGATTTAGGGGAAATGTTCAAGTATTCAAGTGTCCCASGAGCAACCTGGGATAGTGGAAGGTGTCCCTGCCCATGGCAGGGAGGTGGAATGGGATGACCTTTAAGGTCAACCGTTCACAGGGCTTGGCTTTTTGTGCTTTTTAATCCAAGTGCCCCAGAGTTTTAACTGATCTTTGATTCYGCAGAGGGGAACAAAAGGGTGGTTGATGTAAATTGATGTAAATTCATCCTTGTTGAATGCTCTTGTTTGGCAGCTGAGCTGAAAGGCCGTGGATGTGCCGGGCCCAGCACCCTCCGCCGGCCGCTGCCGCGGGATGAATAGCGAGATGTCTGTCCTCCCCGAGGATCAAACATGACCTTGTGCAGCAATTCTAAAGCTGGCTTGTTTGGGCTTTTCCAAGCAGGATTGTGAGCAGGGCCACAGTGGCTTTCTTTAAAAGTAAGCACAGGGGGGACAAGGAATGCACCAAATTAATGGCAGGAACTGCCTGTAAACAAGAGATGCGTTTTTATTGAGTATCGTGAAAATTTCATTCTTTCTTGAGTCACCTGCTCAGTTCCTCGTCTCTTGAGATTATTATCATCATTTTTTAATCTCCTGCACCAAATAAAGGTATTAACTTAGAAGAAACCTGCAGTGTTTTGCCACTGGTTGCTGCAGGAAAGTAGTGAGCAATGAAATTGGATTGTGGCAGACACTGACTCCGCTCAAATGCAATTTAAAACAAAACGTAAAAAGAGTTATTTTATTTGTTTGTGGATTTTTTTTATAACTTGCCATAAAAGTGTGACTGTCCAGTTTGAATCAGGCTTCAACCCTGCTTGTGTGGTCACTGCCTTGTTCTCAGAGCTCTGGATCCTAATTCCTGGTGCAGCCAAAAGCTGTTGAGAACCTGTATTTGACATTTAGAAAATCATTCTTAATGTCATTCTAATCTCTCAGATCATGAGAACTTACCAGTTAAAGCATTTTACTGCTTAAGTCAATGGGTTAAGAATGGAGTATTAAAGCTTTTTTTTGATACCAGACTACAGTTACAGCTGTGACAGCTTTTAATCACATACTCCCAACTTTATACAAGTATGTTTTGGCAGCTGCAGGCCAATTGGATTGACCATCCCTGACTCAGCACTTCTGTCCCTGGTGAATATATGTTGCTTCCACATATAAATGACCATAAAACATCTGTCACTTTGGRGGATTCCACTCCTCCTCTGCAGATCAAAGCCTTCTGGTCAGCAGTGTTTGCTGTAGCCATGCCTGAACTCCTTGTACTCTTTTTTTCCATATGAAGGGTGTTTGGAATGACATCAAACCAGTGCTCTTGAGTTTGTTCGTGTTGCTGTGGAGTTCCTCTTCTGGGAAATGGCACACTTTTCTTTTAAGATGCAGTCAGTAGGATTTCTGTTTTGAGAACTGAGATGCTCAGTGGTTTGTTGACACCCTCTGTTAGGATATTCGGGAATGGAAGGTCAAACCCTTGCTTTTCCATTTGTAATGTTTGTAATAGTTTTTCTTATTAAGGATTTGGTCTTTGATGTGGAATGTTTGAAGCTGTTTGGCTTTAAATATTATATCCTGTCACTCATGTTTCTCTTTACCAGGAACTGTAGTGATAGGACAGGGAGTCATGGGTTCAAAGTGAAAGAAGGGAAGTTTAGGTTGGATATATGGAAGGAATTCCTGGCTGTGAGGGTGGTGAGGCCCTGGCACAGGTTGCCCAGAGAAGCTGTGACTGCCCCATCCCTGGAAGTGTCCAAGGCCRGGCTGGACGGGGCTTGGAGCAACSTGRRATAGTGGAAGGTGTMTCTAGCCRTGGCAGGGGGYGGAATTGGATGATCTTTAATGTCTCTTCCATCCCAGACTATTCTGGGATTCTGTGTTTTCTGTTGGTACCAAGTTTTGCGGTGAGAGTAGCATTTCTCCCCGTGGCTGTTTCTCCCTGTCTCTTACTTTGAGGAGCAGGCACTCTCCAAAATCCTAAAAATAAGCTCTGATTCCTTCTCCATGTGAAATTCCCATTAAGAGGAAGCAAATAGTGCAGGTCACACAGCACTCACCTCCCAAGAGCAGAGGAGAGCTGAGAAGGAAGAACAGGTCAAAGATCGGGACATTTGCCCGCCTGGATCTACTTCCTCCCTGTCTCCAGAAGATGCAACRGTCATTTCCATTGCCAGCACATTTGGATACCTTGGCAAGCATCCAGGATTTCTGGGATGAGTGGCTGAGTCCCAGTTCTGTCGGAGAGGTGCGTGGTAGAAGCTCACAGATCATCCCTGTCAGAGGGAGCAGCTCTTCCTGTCAGCAAGGCCGTGACGGAGTTTGGCAGCGCGTTCCGCTGACACYAGCAGCTGTCCGTCCCCATTCCAGCTGGAAAAACAACCTTCCCTGCTACCTTTAGCCGTGTTTGGCACCTGCTGCTTGGTTACAGCTGGGAATGAAGAGGAGAGGCAGCATAAACCCAAGGTGATTCCAGTTCAGAACTATGCAAAACGGGTACTTCTCCATATTCATGAAGTTGTTCTTCAGCTTGAGGCAATCTCAATTGCCAGGGCTTTTCACAAGGACATGGAGTGATAAGATAAAGGGGAATGGCTTCACACTGTCAGAGGGCAGGGTTAGATTGGATATTAGGATTAAATTCTTGGCTGTGAGGGTGGTGAGGCCTTGGCACAGGTTGCCCAGAGGAGCTGTGGCTGCCCCATCCTTGGAATTGTTCMAGGCCAGGTTGGATGGGGCTTGGAGCACCYTGGGCTAGTGGAAGGTGTCCCTGCCCATGGCAGGGGCTGGAATKAGTTGATCTGTATGGTCCTTTCCAATCCAAACCATTCTGGGATTYTGTGACTTTCTCACACTTTGCCATTTCATTAGGATTTCAGATTTTCARTTTTTGAAAGACGTTAGAATGGTTCTTTCCCAGTTTCTGTAGGATTCCTRGCAGTAAGAGCACTCAGCAAGGTTTGGTGSACACAGCAGCCTTTGATTTGGGGAGTTTTGCTGGTCCCAAGTCCATTCTGGATTTCCAATGAAAATCACATATAGGGGCTGGATAAACTCTTCCTTCCTAGATGGTCTGGACAAAAATTTTTGAGTTTGACACAAAGAGATTTCTCTTCTGCTCTTCAGCTTTCTAAATTCTTTCAAGTGTTAGAGTAATTCATTTTATCCAGCACAGTRGAGTGTCTGCAAGGTCCTCCTCATCTGCTGGAGTTTAACTGCTTCCATGGTGGATGGAAAACACTCTGTGGAGAAGCTGCAGCTTGGAGCTCTTTGGTGAAAGAGCACATGRGAGGGTGAGCAACAGAATTGCTTCCAGGATTGTCCTCTTCCAGTACTTTTCCCTAGTCCCTTATCCCGTGTGTTGCTCTGTGTGTTTCTGCTGACTTCTCTGCTCCTGAAGATAGTAAAAAGATAACATAAATGTAGTCAGGAATAGCCTCAGAGCACCCCAGTCCTGGTGGCCAGAGCTGCTGCATTTACTGATCCTTCAAGATGGCATCTTTCGTGCCAGATTTGATATCTTGGCACGCTGGAATTACTCTTCCCCCAAGTGTATTTTTGTGTCTTCTGCATGAATATAGTGTCTAGGAGGTTCATGTTTTCACAGAGATGAGGAGGATTTGGCTGGGGAAAGAATGCCTGAAAAAAGAAAGCTGAATGAACCATATTTTCAGCTCAGTGTGAAAAGCTGGATTTGTAGCCTGTTTGAAATGTGAATTTTGAGACATTCCAGAAAGGCAAGTGCTGTTTCTCCTCAGAGTGAAGAAGTTATTGCAGGGGGACTCTGTTGTTTTATTGATAAGAAATCAGTTGCGAGGGGTTTTTTTTTTGAGTACCTTTGTCTTGTGCAGCATTAAGGCATAATTTCTTCTTATATTTGAGGAGATAGTCCACCCCAAAAAGCTTTATTTGTGATGATCCACCCCACAAAGCTGTATTTTTGTCCTGTTTTCACCTCTGAGCATGACTCTTTGCTAATCATTGCTATTGAAGCAATAAAGAATCGTGTTATCTTTGCCTTAACTCGTTGTCTAATGTACAGACATGCAAGATCATAGCTGAATAATAAACATTAGACTCCCAAAGATGTTTGGGGGGTTTAGTCATTAATCCCAAGGGAAGATAAATGGTAAAATCTCTTGTACAGGCGCAGAGATGTAAACATGGTAGGTAAAAAGAATAAGGTGGGGCCATACCATCTTTTATAGATGTATTTTCTCTACAAGAATTAACATTTGACAGGGAGCAGTGCCTGATGGGTGCTTGTTGCTCTCCGTGATGAACAGCTTCAGGTATTTGTGTTTTATTTATGAGGGGTTGGAAATCAGCAGCAGCTGAAATTTCGAGTCGACAGTGAGTAAAGGGAGAGTATTTGATGTGTCCCTTGTAAGTGTTCACAGCCCAGACCCCAGACCTCAGGATGAGCAGTTTCTGATAAAACCATTTAGTTTTCTCAGGCATGTGTGTGATTAAATTTAAAGCACTGCTTGAGCTCTGATCCTCTGCTTCTTGGTTAATTGTGAAGAGGCRGGAATAACTCCTGGATTAACACAGAGCCTTTTAAACTTTGCCAAATAGTTCCTGTCTGGAGAGTCTTGTTTTGAAATCTGGCTCGCAGAATCCAACAGGACAAAAGGATTTCTTAGGATGGGTTTTMGGAGATCTTGATTTTTGGTTTTATGATCCATCGAGCAACTGCCTGTTCAGGGCACATGAACATGGATTTTTCCTTTTTCTCATTCCGTGGGCGTTGGGGTTTGTGTGAATCCTGCAGTGGGATGTCTTGAGTACAGACTGACTGTGCTGGCTCGAGGCAGCTCCTGGAGGGATAGAGGAGGAGGACAGGCTCTGGCTTTGCTCCATGAAAGCATTATGTGAAATTCCCCATCCCTGGAAGTGTTCAAGGCCRGGTTGGAGCAACCTTCTAGTGGAAGTGTCGCTGCTCACAGCAGGGGGGTGGAACGAGGTGATCTTTAGGGTCCCTTCCAACCCAAACCATCCCATGGTTTTGTAAGTAACTTTCCCTGTGTGCTTTGTTGTGCTTCCTAGAGCGGAGCCGAGGGATAGTTTTGGGAACAGGGAAGCAGCCAGGCTGCACAGAGTCTCTACCACGATTTCCTCTGGCTCTCTCCAGCACATTCCTTAGTGGTGTCTGGCTCGGGAAGGCTGGTCCATGGAAAATGCACACAGCTGCTGGAGGGAGAGGATTTTGTTGGAGATGGGACCTGTGGGCTTGGGCAGTGGGAGAGCCAAAGTCCAGATGCATCCCAGTTTCCTGGGATGGAGGGATGGGCCTTGAGGGCTCCCCGGGGACCAAGCRAAGGTGAATTGAAAACCTTATAGAAGAAACAGGATAAAGAAAATAGAATAAATACAGAAGAGAGGAATGAGGCAAGATGGAAAATGTTCTCAAGTGTGTTAAAATTTAAAAATACTTCTTCAAAATTCCAGTTAAATCATCAGGMCCAATTTGCTGGAATATTCTAATTATGTAATAACACACATTACTCAAGCAGCACGGTTTTGGTTCATCTTGCAAAGTGAAGGGAGGAAGTCACTGGCCAAGTGCTTGAAGTCAGGTGACTGAAGTGAAACTGGTGCTCGATCMTTGTAGATTAAATTGTAGAAAAACGTTCATATTTTCAAGTGACATCTTAAAAAAGAGCCTTGTTTTTAAGTGACGTCATTTAAATGAGTTAATTGGTTAAAATYGAGAAAATAAGAAAAAAAAATCAGACCAGTTCCTTTCCTCTATTSTGGCTAAAAATAAGGTGTGAGAGGATGAGATAACTTGCACGATTTTCAGTTATCATCTGTAATGAAATGGCAGCATATTTCCTCTTTACTTCATCAGCAAAACATATTTTATCTCTAACCTTTCTCACGTACCAGCACATCSAGAACGTCTCTTTTTCCACATTGAAAAACCTCCCAAAATGTCATTTCTGTTTATTCCAGCAGAATTCCAGGCTGCGATCTTGAATTTTCTGCTGAATTAGAAATATTGCTGATCACTCTTTCAACACCATAAAATGAAGACTGTAAATAAATGTTGGGGTTTATTTTAGGAGAAACAGCTGTCCCAGTATCAGAAAGAACCATCACATCTTACCCATCTCCCACCCCAGGAAGGTGACAGTTGATCTAGTCCAGCTGCAAACCAAAGCTTAATTGTAGAACAGAAAAAGAATCTCCCAGCTCCTATTTTTAGCTAATTTTCCTTTAACTTCTTTGATTACACAACTTCTTCTCTATTCTTTCTGTTCTGGTCACTGTTTTATTTAACGAGAACAACAAAGAGCAAAACACTGAGACCTTTTTTCTTCCTCAAGACTAATTTATGGCTTGTTCCTTTTAGTTTTGTGAGTTCATCTCTGAGGATCTGAAATTTTAAGGAGGTGGTTACTGAACAGCTTTGTTGGAGGTAGATTTTTGTATTTAAATCTACATTTTCCACCTGAATCTCTCTAGATTCTCTCAGATAACTTCTTATAAGGAAAAGGAATTGATATGGGATTACCTTGGGTTTGGAGGACTTGATATAACAATTGCAATCTCAGAATTCCATTTTTTTCCCTTTAAAATGCCAGTGGTGGTTCCTCAGTTTTACCTTTCTGAAGAGACACATCTTACTGTGTGTTAGCTCATGGTTAGCAGTAAAAATRTGTTTTTCTTTGGTAAAGAAGTAAAATGATGGTCTTCAATTCTTTAGTTTTTAACTTAAAAAAGAAGCAATCCATAGCCTTTTCCTTCAGAAACTTGTTTTCTCCCTGGCTGGAAAGCCAGATTATTTTTTTTGTCAGTGAAAAGAAGACACATAGATATTTTCTTTCAAATTTTTTGGTTGTCACATCTTTTAGTTCTTTCATCTCTGAGGAATAAATAAATTCCCCTGCAGCTGATGAAATAGATCATCTTTTAATGTTACTGGGGCTTGCACTCTGTAATACTGTGGGGTTTTTTCTGTCATGGTCTATGCATTCAATATAGGGATACAACAAAATTATTTTACATTTATTCTCCCTATCCTCTGTTGAATAAACCCTTTTAAATCCATCTTRGTTCATAGTTTAATGTATTTGAAGGTATATTTTCTTTTTTTTCCCCTCTTTTCTTTCCCCTGCTTTATATCCTGGCCASTAAAGCTGTTGGGCATTTGTTCATTTTTAAGTCTATCAGCAGCTCCATGGGCATTYTTTGATTTTCATGATCTTATGTTCAAAAATGTTTATTATTCCCCAGGAAAGTGAGCTATTTCTAGCAGCTTTTCAAACCAATGTAATGCACACAGTTGCAACTTGAAAAGGTTCTTTTCTGGTTTGGTTTTTGCTCCAACTGAATCAAAATTGGGGCCTTTTTAAATTTGTTTTTTTTCCTCATGTGGTATTTGTTTGTATCTYTTGTGCTGCATTAGTTGCTAAATAGTACTTTTGTGGTCAGGGTCTGTTTCTAGCTCTAGCTTTTCAGTTTTAGAAGGAGGATGCCAAATATTTTGCAAAGGATGATCTGCCAAGAAAATTTCATAGGCGAATAACCAACCTCTGCTTGGAAGCACAGAGCTGACTCCTTTTGTCATTTCCCCCCCCCCCAAATAAATGTTAAGATGTGCATTGATCTTWGCTTTATTATTGTTATCCTTATCGCCACAGGTCTTTGTCCTTCGATAATTATCACCAGGGATGAGAATTAAATGTTTTTGTGGCTGCTGAGACCTGCAAAGCCCCTTTGCTTATACAAATCCTCAGTCTGGTTTTCTGGGGAATAAAAGGAGTTGGCCTAACGTCATTAATGAGCTGTTAATCCCTTATTGCTTGAGTTAATTGGCCTTGGGTAAGAAAGTGTCAGAAGTCTGAGTGAAAGGTAGGTTCTCCTCCTCCCAATTTCCCCTGCCGGAGATAAACTATCTAAATTTCACCAACTGCCAGTAAAAGTAAATACATTTAAGCCTTATTTGCATTATAGCTGTGGTCAGGAGTGCCAGTCGTGGATCTGGGATTCAGGTTTTAATGTGGAATTTATTTAAATCCTGGGATTTCTGCGTATTCTGTTCTGTCAGCAGGGGAAACTGGAAGTGCTGTAGATGTGGAAATAGGGAGTGACAGCTGGGAATTTTTCCTGCTGCCTTGTGCTGCTGCGTGTTCCGAGGGATGAGGAGTGGCAGTGTCCATCTGGAGAGCACCCACAAAATCAGTATTTGTACAATATTCAGCTCAGGGATCCAAAGTGATGGCTCTGATGCCACTACAGGATAAACTACTAAAATTAGCGTGTAAATCTTCATTTTGGGTTTATCCCAAAAAGTAGTGATGGGGATGGTTGTAAGAGATTATTCTCTTTTGGTCTTGAATCTATAAAGTCTCTGTTTGGGAAATAGTTTCTGAAAGCCTCTGAGCCTTCCACTATAAAGGAGCCTGGTACTGCTCTCCATCTCCAAAAATGCAGCTGGAGGATTGCAGGGGGAACAATTGCCTCTGGATCTTTCTGCTTCCTAAAAGACAAACAGCCCTGAAAATTAGAAATGATGTTTAGGTGCCTTTTTCCAGCAGCAAAGAGTAGCCAGACACCTGCTACAGGTGTGAGCACACCTCCAGTGAGGAGTGGAGTGTCCACGTGGGAGGGACAGCTGGAGCACCACTCCATGAGGAAAGGCTGGGAGAATTGGGATTGTTCAGCCTGGAGAAGGGAAGGCTCCAGGGTGACCTGATTGTGGCCTTCCAGTACCTGAAGGAGCCAGCAAGAAAGATGGAGAGAGGCTTTGGACAAGGGCATGGAGTGACAGAACACAGGGAGTGGCTTCCCACTGCCAGAGGGCAGGGTTGGATGGGATGGTGGGAAGAGATTGTTGCCTGTGAGGCACTGGAATAGTTTTCCCAGAGAAGCTGTGGCTGCCCCATCCCTGGAAGCATCCAAGGCCAGGTTGGACAGGGCTTGGAGCAACCTGGGATAGTGGAAGGTGTCCCTGCTTGTGACAGGGGGTGGAATGAGATGGGCTTTAATGTCCCTTCCAACTCAAACCATTCTGGAATTCTGTGATTCCATGACAGTTACTTCTGTCTGGCACGAATCAGCCTATCCAGTGAGATTGACATTAACATTTGCCAGAGTTGTCCTACTACTTTGGGTTTTCTTTAAGCTTTCTTCTTGTGTTCCTCTTACATTTTTAATCCATCCACAGACCTTCAGAGGTGAAGGAGTAGAATATGTTCAGCATCTGCTGCAGAGATGTTCTCAGCACCAGGCAGGAGGGACTTACCCAGTCCAATACTCTTTAGGTTTTCTTGGGGTGGGGCTGTGGGGGATTTTGGCTTTGTTATGTTTATTATATAAAAGAGAGGGTGAAACCCCAAACTAAGAACTGCACCTGTGTGGGTTTGGTACAGGCACCATCTAGGAGGTAGAATCCATGGATTGTGTGCCTTTCCTAGGAGTCTTCTGAGGGCGCTTTTAGGGTGTGCTGGCACTGGGAGAGGAACCAACACCCACTCTACTCACTCCAAAACTGGAAAGCAGTAGTGGGAGCTGCTATTTTTGGCTGGAGCCCAGGCAGAGGAGCTCTGCAGCCACACTGGGGCCTGGACAGGTGATTCTTCCCCTTGACACCCTCCTGACACCAAGGTTTGGATCTGCTCTGAGCAGATCTGGCTTGGCTCTGGCCTCTCTGCTTGGGGCTACCTGCAGATTTTCAGGGATTTTTTTGTTTCTTGTTTGGTTTCTTTTACCAAATACTTTCCTAATGTACATCACTGCGGTGTCCTCTTGTGAAGGATGGCAACTTTAGGCTCACACAATGCAGATTAACTCTTTTTGCTGTTCATCTGGGTTTTCTGAGTAGTTTTCTGGCTACATATTGACATTTTACGAATCTTCAGCTCTACAGTCAGGATGTTAAACTCAGCTGGTAAAGAGATGGTGTTTGAGAAGAACAAACGTCTCCTTTCTGGTCATGGAGAGTATGTTGCTGATATTTGTTTTCTCCAGCTCTAGTTACAAAGCATTTTTTAAATCTGTCAGATTTATGTAAATCACAAGAGTAAGCAAAATTGTATAGTTRATTATAATAAATACTATGAACATTTGTTTAAACTTCTGCATTAGGACATAATTGAAATCTTATTACAGTCCAGCAGGTCACCATCCACCAAGAATTCCCTGTTTCCAAGGTTTTAGGGCAGCCCAGGTGAGAGACATTTCTTGGAGTCCCTTTAGTTGGATGAGAGCTCTTAACAGTGGTAGATGTGAATTCAGAGACGTAGGAAGGTGAATTCAGGGGTCTGTTTGATGCTGTGAGATACAGACAGAAAAATGCAGCAAAATGGGCATTTCCAAACCACCCAGAGCAGGCGAAGAGTTACAAAGTGTACGAGGTCAGCAACTAGAAAGCAGAGGAGCTTCTGTTTCAGTCCCAGGGCAGGAGGTCAGGTACCTTTGGAAGGGATATTCGGTGACTGGGGACAAGCAGGCAGCACTTGAGACAGCAGAACATCGTGGTCAGTGGTGAGTGAAGCTTGGCAAGGAGTGAATAAGCTGGGGAGGGACGGGAGGGCTGCCCCAGGAGCTGCGATCGTGATTCGATTAAATGAAGACACGCTCGAACAAACAGCTCCTCTGCTCAATGGGGCTGTTCATCCAAGGCTGGGGATGAGACAGTGGCGCTGGGGAGAGGAGAGGATTTCACCGTGGAAATTGAAAATACTAATTTGGAGCCTGTGAGAGGGATATTGCTGTTTGAATCCTCCCCTCCTCTTCCTCGGCGGTTGGGAGAAGGACGCTGAGCACGGATCCAAGCGTCCGAGATTCCCCRGTTTTTGACCATCTCACGTGGCTCAGTACTGTGGCCCCCCTGGGGTGGAATTGTTTGGCTTGCGCTCTTGAGAACAAACAAAACACAAGTGCAGAGTGCATAACTGGTTCTGAAACCAGTTCCCTGTGTTATTTCTGGTCGTTGGCTGCAGAAAATGTCCTACCCGGAGTGTGTTTTCCCAGGTGTGTTGTTCGGGTGTGCGGTGGGAAGCGTGGCTCAGGGATTGCCACGGGTGTCACCTCAGGTTCCATTGTCCCACAGCAGCTTTTTGGGAGGAAAGTCGAGTCTCAGTGGGAAAACCCAATGATTTTTTTGTGTCTCCCAACACCCCAGAATAGTCCTCTTAACAGTGCGCGGTGGGATGTGCTCAGTACTACAACAACCCAATGAGATATTAAAAAAAAAAAAAGATGAGTACTTATGTTTTGTTTTATTCTGAACGCAGATTCCATGTGATGTTCTGCAGTGTTAGTATTCAGCTGCAAAAATATYCTGGAAGAGCTGTGCTCTGTGGGATGCTGTCACTCATCCTCTGGCAGGCTGTGGGACAGCTGAAGAAGAGGTGACCAAAAGGCTGCTGCCAAACTCTTCTTTTTCAGTAAATACACTCTAAACGACATTGAGCAAAATAAAATTTGGCTGTGGTTCACCTCATTCAAATATATCCTTGTTCTGGTCCCGTTCTTGTGTAGGTCACATTGGAGCTTTGCAATCCTTCTGCCAAAATCCAGTAATTTTAATTTTCATTCTATAGGGAACATGATTTTCAGTTYTGAGTCTCATTAAGTAAGATTAAGAGCAATACTAATAAAGAGCAAACGCTCTGTCTTCCTCTTGGAGAAAGTCTTACAGCAAATGTCCTGGGAATTTGGGATCTGCTTGAGGAACTGGACCATGTTGCTGATGGAGATGGTGACTCCAACACTGAGCTTTAGTCTTTCAGCCTTTAGTGTCAAGATGAATTCTTAGGAGACTTCCTGACATAYTGAAGAGATCAAGGCCAGAAGAATTAAAGACAATAAGACATTTAACAAATTTTATCTTCCTTAAAACTGAAATATTARAATTCAGAAGAGATCATCAAGGTTCATTATATATATGCCATCTTTATGTGATAAATTCATATAAATGATGATTTTCTATGTTAATAATACCTCATGAGATATTGAATAGGTTACTTGGCATGAAGTAACAGGCTCTCCTGGCCTCTGGTTGGTTTCTGCTAATTTTAAATTGAGACTTGAAATACTGAGGAAGTTTCAGGGGATGAGGAGGAGGCAGATATTTTGCTGTTGGGTTTGGAAAATGTAAATAAGATGAGTAGAAGAACTGTAATTTCTTAGCCTTTAGTTCTCCCTCTGCAGTACAGAAGTATATCAGTAAGACAGATTGATAGATCATTAACCAATTTTTCACATCAGAGACTTACATTTTTGTCAGATATAATTTCTAGTTACRTTTCAGGTTCGATTCACAAAGCCAGTGATGTTGATGTGGTGCCTTCCTGTCTGTGACTTCCTTGACAGCTACACAGTTCTTCTTTAAAAAGACCCAGAACGATTCAAACTGTAGTGACCCGTGGGAAATGAGGATTTCTTTCACTAACAYGTCCCAAAGTGATTTGAGGAATCCTGATCTGACAGTTTTCGTGTCTAGGTGTGTACACGGAGAACCAGTTTTTAGCCCTCGCCTTCTTGCATTTTTAATGAGAGCAGGAATTCATTATTGATGGAGTTTTCAGCTGACAGGTGGGAGAGGGGAGAGGTGGAGCTGTGTGTACCTGGGCAAAGCTGCTGCAACCCAAGAGCAGGGAGCAGGAGCCTCGGGGACGTTGGCGGGCGGGCGATGTCCCTTGGGAAGCATTTTGGGTGATTTGCTGCGTGCTCACAATGCCAATGTCTAGACTGGAGGTCTGAAACCATTCCTTATCTGTGAGCATCCAGACAAGGCTTTTGAGGGTCAGGGAATACATTTGGCCAGGAGTTAATGGTCACGTGTGGTCCTGGGGTCATCAGCTCAAGAATGTGTCTCTGTTTGGAAGATGAAAACTGGGGGACCAGAAAACTGCTCTGAGGGCGAGTGGCTCAGACAACTCGATGTGTTCAGTTCATACATGTCAACCCAGCGGGGACTTTTCTGTTCCAGCAGGCACAGTTTGATGGTTGAAACCCAAAATAGTCCATGTCCAAGCTAGGGATGATATGTACGGGCTTAATGGTGATATTGGAAAGCAGCAGGACACGATTTAGTGGAATTGTGTCGTGTGTGAGAGCTGAGAGCCAGGAATTGCAGTGATCCCCAGCCTGAACCCTCAAGTCCCAGCCAAGCAGACCTTTGGCAGACTCCATCCATTCCTTCAGGCTTCAGCGTGACAGTGGTAGTTACTGCTTGTATGGAAAAGGAATATTTGTAAGGAATACGATCCTTTTCACGCTTCAGAAGTGAAGCTGATATTCTGGAACCCGTGCAGTCGTCTTTATCTGAACAGCTGAGCTGCTTGTGGGGAAAAGTGTGGATAGTGGAGCATCCCTGGCTTCACCAAGGCAGAGTGTGTGTCTCTGCTGGGAATATCCCAGTTTCACAGTGTTTATCATTGGTGTAACAGGACCAGAGAGGTCCTAATCCTTTATCCAGCTGAAATACCTGCTCCTTCTGGGTGTTGAAGGACAGCAAGGATTTTGCTGTGGTCTAAAAACACCTCAGTTGGAAGGTGCTTTCAGAAGTGGTGAATGTTTCCTCTGTGGTTTGCAGATGACTGTATTTCAGTGATTTGGCCTTCAGATGTTTGGGTCTGTTGGGCACTTGTTCAGGTTCACTTTGACCTCAAATTGAGTCATATTGGTGTCCTTGGCCTGCTTTTTGACACCCATCTCATGTCTTAGCACTGCAGGACTTTGAAAAGCCAGTAATTGGTTTTTGTTTGCTTTGATTTTGTTGAAGTTTTTTCCTAGCTGGAAAACCCTTCCCTATTTTGAAGCTAGATAAGTTTTGATAAATCTGAGGGGTTATTCCTTCAGGTTCTTGATTTCCCTGTTTTTAAGACTTCTTGTCCATGCACAGGAGATGAGTGTTTGTTCTGTAATGACTCCCTTCACAGGGTCAAATTTGCTTTACATCCTCATCTCAAGTCCAGATCAACTTAACCCAGTTTTCTCTTGGTTTTCTATAATCCACCTCTTCACCGGATTTCACCTGCTCAGAAGACTCTACATATTTGTTAGGTTAAGAATGAAACAGTTGGGATTGGACTCCTGTAACTTTTGGATGCTCAGCAAAAGGGGAATGCCACAGTGCCTAATTGGTTGTGTGTCCAAAATAGTAGAGTTTAACTCTGGTGATGGTGCCTGAGTGATTTAGATCATTAAAAAGTGTTAATGAAATCCCCTAAAACTTCCTATGTCTGAGGTTTCTGTAATGTCTTCTCCCAGCACTGAATTCTCAGTGTGAAGTTTGGAGCATACTCAGAGAGGACAGTTCTGTAAAGCCTTGAATGGAGCTGCTTCTTCCTGAGAATCGTGGGGGCCAAGGTCTGCTGGAAGGAGTTTGTTTCCAGAGTGAATTTGTTGCAGGGAGCTGTGACTCAGCCCTGGTGCATCTGCAGTGCCTCTCTCTGTCCCTCTCAGTTCCACTTCGGGGGCACGCTGAGGTTTAGCACCATGAGATGAGGGAACTCYGTGTGATCCGTGCTCTGACAGCCCCTGGTGCATCCTTGGGTGGCAGAAACTTCCCTTAAAAATGGTGTTTGAGAGGCATGAACTCTCATTTTCAGGTTCAAGTTGGACATCAGGAGGAATTTCTTCCCRGAAAGTGTTGTCAGGCGTTGGAAGGGCCTGTCCAGGGAGGTTTGGAGTCCTCATCCTGGAGGTGTCCAAGGGTGACAAGGTGGGGATTGGTCACAAGTTGGACTTGATGACCTTGGAGGGTTTTTTCAACCTCAGTGATCCTTTGATTTGCTGGTAGATGTTTTAAAGTCTTGAAAAGAACTGCCAGGAACACTTCACAATTGCAAGTAGGCTGATGCTGTGCTAATTCCAAACCCAGATTGTCCTCACCCAGGTTGGTTTKTGCATTTTATTTGTCTCACACAACATCCTATCTTTGCACAATCTGTAAAACTCTGTGAGGTGCCTTTGCAGTATAATTAAATACATCTTAACTCTCTCGTTTCAGGCTAGAAATCTTCATACAGGAGAACTGGCTGCTGTAAAAATAATCAAGTTAGAGCCTGGTGAGTTTGACATTCTTTCCTGTATTTTTGAATCGCATTTTCATTTTTTCCGTGTGTTTGTTTTCACCCACTGTGAAGCTCTAGACAAAAGAAGTGTTTGGGTTGGTTTTTTTGGTAGTTTCAGTGGTTAGATGACAGGAAGCCCTGCAGGATGTCCCATTGCTTTTTGGCTGTGTCCTGCTCACCGTTTCCTTGTTTGTTCTTGCCTGCCTTATCAATTGCTGCGTAAAGAGATGTTGCAACGACGACGCGTTGTAAGTACAAAGAGAACATTAAGGGCAGATGGTAAATTGTGAGCTCTGAGACAGTGAGGAGCTGGTGGGCTGTGGGAATTGAAAGGGGGAAGGGATCAGGCAGTGATGCTAATTCCCACCAAAGGTGCACTGGGAAAACCAGAGCCCTGTGCTTTTTGATGTGTCATCTTTTCTCTAACCTGTGATAAGGGAGGAGGGTGGCTCCTACTATCACTTCCCCATGGATTTTCTGCCACTCCTCCTAAAAGCAAGAGACCCAGGAGAAGCTCACTTGCTGCCCAGGAGATTTGCTGAGCTGAAGCCTCATCCTGCACAGAGCTGAAATCAGAAATTGTGTCCTGAGTGGAAATCATAAAATCCTAGAATGGCTTATGTTGGAAGGATCCCAGAATCCCAGAATGATTTGAGTTGGAAGAGAGCTTAAAGACCCTCCAGAGCTGAAGGGCCTGAGGGGAGGGTTAATTTTTATTTCTGGTTGGTTCTGTGCAGAAAAAGAGATGGGTTTGAAGGCTGAAGGTAGAAAAAGCATGGGCAGACTTGGAGGGGAAGTGGAAACCACTGCTTTTGGGTGACTGTTACTGCTCAGCTGCCCTTGGCAGAGCAGGGCTGGGTTTATTAAGTGGATTGCAGTGATAACGCTAATTAGGCAGTGGAAATGCAGTGGGAACCACAGTGGGGACCCTTCAGCCCCTGTGTGAAATGTTGTGGCCAGAGTTTGGGGCAGTGGGGCCGTGGAGAGCAAACCACCCTCCCCAGCAGGGCTGTGATGGGGCAGAGCCATGCTTGAGTGACAGAAAAAGGACAATATTAACCCATTGCTACCATGGTGAGAAGCTTCCTCCAGCATTTGTGTCACTGCAGCTGATCCAAAAGAAGTACATCTGGTTTCATTCTGAATTTGAAGAACTGTTCTGAAAGCTGAAGTGAAGCAGAGGTTGAACTTCTGTTGACAGAGCTGAGGGAAGAGCAGGATCCTGCCTTTCCTTGGTGCTGCTTAAGCACTACAGTGATAAATGCAAGACTCTGGCAATCCCATTTTTATTAGCACTGATGACCATGTCTTATGTTTAATTATGTTGGTCTGATCACCACAGGGAAGCGATTTCTTCTAGTTTGTTTGTTTTTATTTGGTTTGGTTTTTTAATACATCTTTTAAACGTTGCCAACCTGATCTCCATCCATAGCATGTACACCCACAGCCTCTTGGCAAGGATCTTGTTGGGTGTTTTGTTTTGTTTTTAAGGAGAATTCACAGCATTTATTTACTTGGTTATTCCTTTATAGTTCTCATGTTCAAAATATTCCAGATTTTTAAAGAAATAAATAATTGACTGCTCCACACTTCAGTGTTCTGACTCATTTTAAGGGGTTTGAATATTTTTTTAAGACTGTATTTGCAGGGCACTATTAATTCCTGTACCAGGCCCGTGTCAGGAGCTGTTGGAATTATCTGTGGTGATTCCCTGGGAAGCACAGCTCCTCCAAACACCAACACGAGCTCCTGTCACACCATAGGGCACAGCTAGATAAAAATTGGCAATAAATTCCCTAAGTTAGTCACCAGAGAAACAGGCTTGTGAGTCCTATACAGCATCTTCTGGAGAGGAGGAGGAGGAGGTGTCTCATCGATGGGAATTAATTAGCAGATGGAAAATAAGAGCTCCAAACTCCACACTTGATTAGTACATAGACAGGGGAATTGGGAGCAGAAGACAAAAGACTCTGAAGCAGAGAGTGCTGGAGAGGAGGTGAAGAATGTGTTGAATGAAAGTTGAAGGAACTGCACACAATTAAATGGCAGGATTTGGGGAGATTCAGGATATTGCTGGCWTGGCAGGGGGTGAGTCCTGGTTTGTTCCTGTTCCTCCCTCACCTGCTGCAGGTAGTGAGCGAGCAGGCAAAGAGAGTCCAACTTAAACACATCCCAGGGTGGATCTGTGCTTTTATTTCATCAGCTCTTACCTTTGTCTCTTCTCCAGACAAAGGAAACRAACTCAGCTCCGAAGGTTGCTGTCMCTACTTTATTTGAATTTGGGGCAGTACTCCAGGCCTGCTCCCGCAGTCACTTGAGCTGTGCTGTGGAGTCAAAATAGTGTTTTTCACTTTTTTTTTTTGGCATAGACTTTGGAGAGCATTAGGCAAAAGTATTATGGCACGCTAATGACATTTCCCAGCATTCYCTGAGTACAAATGCTTCAAATAATTTGGGAGCCAATTCTATTTCAGAAACTAATCCAACTGTACTCAGCAGCGTAGCAGCCAAAACTGTCTGAAATGCTGAAGCCTCTTCCTTCTATGGGTTTAGCAGATGAATCGAGAGGGGACTCGATACAAAGAGGGAACTATTTGCCAGTGGAGTTTTCAGCCACGGAACTTTCTCCCTGGGAAAACGTCATAAAAAATATTTTAAAATATGCTAATGACTGTTTTAAATACTCCTGTCATGGTAAATGATACCCTCAGAGGGCTGGCCTGATCTGTCATGCTCTGAACCTCCTGCAAGGTTACGGAAGAATCTCACTGCTGGGGTTTTTTTTTTTTGGTCCAATGATTGCATTTTCCATGTGAGATCCCAGAAATAGCCAGTTACCTATTTCAAGTTGGATCTTAAACTGGACGTGGAGCTGTAGGGAGGCAGAGTCATCCAAAGGTGTGTGGTGGTGTGCTCGGTGCGTTCCAAGCCAGGTCTGGTTCATTATGTGTGTGTTGAATCCCATGGTTGGGATCGGGAAGGTGATATTCCACACAGGAACACGGCCACGGGGCTGAGTCAGGATCAGATGGGGGTCTGGCCCCTTTGGACCACGAGTGCAGCACAGCATTCCTTCGGGAATGAAGAAAGGGACTGAGGCAATGCAGCCTCATTTTCCATATAATAAATTCCCTAAGGATGACATGAACTATGGAGAAGAATGAGCCTGAGGCTGATTTAAACTAAGCCTGAGGCTGATTTAAACTAAGCCTGCTGGGCTTGAACTGTTGTTGGCAGCACCTGGGATTGAAGAAATATGAAAATAACTTCTCATTACCACACACACCTTCCCTGCCTTGTGCTGTGTAGCCTGGTTGGGTTTGGGATCGTGTCTGGGGCTGAATGCCTGAGGTTCCAAGCGTTCCAGAGCCATTAAAGCCTGAACATGGCCTGTGTGTGCCATTCCATGTCCTGGCATGGAGCAGGCTCGAAGCTGTCCAACCCACCTCTGGAGGGGACACAGAGCAAAGCAGAGGCAGCGTGGACTTTGGATTCAGAGTGCCCAGCGTTTTAATTATATTTGACTTGCTGAAATGTGGTCAAATTTTACTTTGCATCCTTATAATGAATTTATAATCTGCTATTCCTCTTAAGAAACSTGTGCATCCAGGTAGTGCAAGTTTTCACTTAAAACACAGAGTTTGTTGGATGGGGAAGGTCAGCAGAAGGGGTTATGGGAGAAGGAGTTTCTATGATTAGGGAAGAAGCTGGAAAATTGTTCTGCTGTTGGACCACTCACTCCAAACTCGTGTGTGCTCCTTGCTCTGGAGCTCCTGGCAATGCATCACCATCGGGAATATCTTATATCAGCAGAGAGATAATGAGGACCATCGGTGGTTAGCAGTTGGCAGCTACATGCCCTGCAGGAAAATTTGCTGGTGGAAACATCACTGTTTCCAAATAGCTGTTTCCTGCTTGGAATCAGATTTCTGAGTTTCAAGTTTGGGGAATTGAAATTCTTTCTGTCCGACTGCAGGTTTCCATGAGTCCTGCGAAAAGCAGTCTGGATAAAACAGCATGTAAAAAGACTATATATAAGATATGGATAAAACAGGATGAAAGATCCTGCATCTTGGGAGAGCCATCCCTTTCATTAGCACAGCCTGAACCTTCTTGAGGTTCAGGAGAGTGGTTTGGAATGAGAGATTGGGATCTGTTGAGCACGGAGATGTTGGGAAGTCAGCACAAAGGAGCTGTGACCTGTGGATGTTGCTTGGCTTGGAGTTTGTGGACCAGGGCAAATAGTTGTCATTCCCATAGGGATTCTTCTCCTTGTTTGGGAACTCAGGTTGTTGAAATAAGAATTGTTTGAGGAATGGTCCCAGCAGAGGCTGCATTGGTGTGACCTTGCTCTTTGTCCTTCAGTGTCCCTTACAGAAGTGTCCCTCTGGTCCTGTTCTTAAATGTCATCTCACTTTTAAATAATAAATGTTAATTATAATGTTAGAAATCCCAAGTCTTCATTATAGTATTAAAAATCCCAGGTGAAGCTGCCTGGAGAGGTTTGGAAGTAGGTTTGGGAGTCACACCTCCTGCCAGGCAGCCGGACGTGTCCATCAGGGTGGTGGGACCTGTGAGGGAGTGGACAGGACAAGGGTGGCTGCACCTCGAAGATCTGCCCTCTGCAAATGTCCAGCCTCTGTCCCACCCTCTGGTGACACCAGGATGTCTCCAAGTGCCACACCAGGATGTCTCCAAGTGCCATCAGTTCTCTCCTCCTGGCGCTGCCTTCCCATCCCTCCCTCTGCTCCCACACAGCACCAGCCCCGTGATGCGGCTCTGAAGTGATGCAGAATAAACCAGTTGTAAACAGAAACAAGGAATTTCTCCCCCAAGAAGGAGCCTTGTGGACAGGAAAAGGATTCACAGCTGACCCAGGGAGAGTTGTGACAAATGACCTGGGGTCTTCTTGCACGGTGGGACCAGTCAAAGCAGTAGAGCACATGAAAATATGTGTAGGAATCAACTTGCCTAAAAAACACCGAGGCCAGGAATGCTCAGAAGACTCAAATGGTGCTGTGTGATAGGCACAAGAGCCATCAGAGCCTTCCCGTGCTGTAGGATCCARGGTACACGTGCTCTCCATCTGGGAAAACTTGGCAGGATATCTGTGTACTCCAGTTCTGCATAGAATTATAGGATCATGGAATGGTTGGGGTTGGAARRGACCTTAAAGCMCATCRCATCCCATCTCCTGCTGYGGGCAGGGACACCTTCCRCTAGCCCAGGTTGCTCCAAGCCCYGTCCAGCCTGGCTTTGGACACTTCCAGGGATGGGACAGCCACAGCTGCTCTGCGCAACCTGTGCCAGGGCCTCCCCATCCTCACAGGGAAGAATTTTTTCCTAATATCCAGCCTAAATCTACCATTTTCCAGCTTAAAGCCATTCTCCCTTATCCTATCCCTCCAGGCTTGTCCCAAGTCCCTCTCCAGCTCTCCTGCAGACCCTGTAGGCACTGGAAGGGGCTCTGAGGTCTCCCTGGAACCTTCTTTTCTCCAGGTGAACACCCCCAGCTCTCCCAGCCTCTCACACAGGTGAGAAGTGGTGCCTGCAAGTCGCAAAATTCCCTGCTGTTGATGTGCCGCCAATTTTCTCCAAGATTTCCCATTGATATATGGATTTATCATGAATTTAGCACGCCTTACCTTGCTTAGCTTCTGGATTGGGCTCGGATCCCACCYCACAGTGGCCGTGGGTTCCTGCAGTCCCTTCCCTGCCAGCCGGGAACAAGSAGCCGGCTGTGCCAAGCGGAGCGGCTCCCGTCCGAGGAGAATATTCCATTGTGGGGCCGTGCTGTGTCCCGCGTGTCCCTCTCCGCACAGGTGAAATTACATAAGAGCAGGAGGCTGCAGTGAGTCAGTCCCTGCTCGTGGGCCCTGCAGCAGCTCCCTGATCAACATTCCCACTTGGTGTGCCACACATCCCAGAGCTGCAAACATGTGAGCAGGCAAAAGCGAATTTTTCCAATTCCCTGTTATTTACCGTCAAGCCACTGATGACTAAAACAGATCCCTYGGTATGGATATTTTGTCACCTTTGGTCTAATTCTTTTTATCTTGCTGTCTCCTTCTCAATGAAGTATGTTCTACAAATTCTGTCTGTTTTGTCGTGCTATCCAAGGATATTTAATTTTTGCCTTATTCCAGTGTCTCTTGCCAAGATTAATACTCCAGCTGCCTGGAAACTCTGAATTCCTTTGTTTTGTATTCATTCTTGTCATCTTTTAGCAACCATACGTCTTCTCTCCTATCTCTGTGTCTCATCTTTCAAAATAATTTCCTCCATATTCTAGCCAAAATTTTCTCGTGGATGACTTCTCTTCTTCCCATCTGTTTGTTACTTCTCTATCAGTTCCCTGTCTCCTTTCCTCTTCCTCTTCCAAATCCTTTTTTCCCCCCTTTTTCTATCAGTAACCCCCATTTCTTGCATGAATTCTTCATTTATTAAATGCAAATCACGAGATCATCTTTGCTGTCTCCCTCTGCTACAGGCAGGATCGTTCCAAGTCATTCCTGGTGTGTTTCTGTTGAGTGTTTTCTTCATTTTTTTTTCATTTCTTGGAAATTTCACAGATTCCCATCCCTTTCACATTGAGTGCTGAGATATTATTCCAGTAGGAAAAGCTTTTCATCTGTCCAGGGAATGTAGGTTAAGGCAATTGAAGCCCATTGCTAATTGTCCTGTTACAGAACTGGGGACGGATTATCCCTTCTCCCCACTTCCCTGCTATCTTTGATGTGCATGGAGGTTGTTATCTTTTCACTGCCAGTCTTTTTTCTAGCCCAAATCACTGCATTTCCTTCAATTTTCCCCCATTAGTCATGGTTCCTAGAACTGCCTTGGCTGTTGCTCCGCGCTGGGAAGCTCRATCCATGTGCTATCCATGGGCAGTTCCAGCTGCTGCCTGCGAGGTTTTGCTGTTATGGGGATGCTTCTTGACCGTGATTTTCACATGGGTCGGGATTCAGCTGTGCTGAAAGGCTGCTGCTGATGTTTCAAGGATTTTTTGTTCTGAYGAGGCCACAGGGATTTGGCATTGGATCCTCTGAATTCATGGATAACTAGCGGAGAAAGGCGGAATCTTTTTCAGTGTGGGGTGGGAGGATTTTGCCTTCGAACTTGTTTAGATTTGACTTTCTTGAAAATACTTGAGTAGTTTGAAAATGCTCCAGTTGTTCTCTCTGAGAATTCAACTGCTTCCCTTGTCAGGGAAATGAGAGGAATGAATCCATCAGATTCAAACTCAAAGGATCTTACAAAAAGGACGGAGAGGGACTTGGGACAAGGGTGTGGAGTGACAGGACAAGGGAGAATGGTTTTCCACTGCCAGAGGGCAGGGTTAGATGGGATATTGGGAAGGAATTCTTGGCKGTGAGGGTGGGGAGGCCCTGGCMCAGGTTGCCCAGAGAAGCTGTGGCTGCCCCATCCCTGGAAGTGTTCCAGGCCAGGCTGGACAGAGCTTGGAGCAACCTGGGATAGTGGAAAGGTGTTCCTGCCCATGGCAAGAGGTAGGGTGTGATGATCTTTAAGTTCTCTTCCAGCCCAAACCATTCTGGGATTGGTTCTCTAAACTCAAAAATCCTTCCTTCATGGTGATCATTTATAAGCAGGACTTGTGAATTCAAGCAAAGTTGTAGCTGCCAGGTAACCCCTAAACCAAGCCCGGTGTGAAATCCGTGCTAAATTTATGGAAGTCGTGTTGCCTTTTCTCTTCTTCATTAGTTAAAAAAATACTACTGATGTTTATAAAAAGCCTCTTGACATTTGAAACTCTGCTACTACTGTTTTCCTGCCCCAGTGAAGTGTTTCTCTGTATAATTCATCTTCAAGAAGCCCTTGAGGATTTGCTGAAATCAGGAATGGGTTCATGCGAGTGGGTTCCCTTTTGCCTTCATATTTCCTAGTTATTTTCTTAAATAAAAGTCTGGCAATCACTGAGACATAAAGGTTGTGATAATTTCTTTTATAACACACTGGCACTTCTTTTGCCAGCAACACCATTGCTCAGGGAAGCTGCCTCAAAGCACAGCAAATACAAACRTCTATTTTAAAAGAGGTTATTAAAAAATATTAGCTGTGCTTTTACTTAAATAAACACATGAAGAATTCAATTTACWGAAGTGCTTGAGTCCTCTTGGACTTGTCAAAATCATCTAAATTCTAGATTAAAGGGAGCAGGATAAAGCTCTTCATGTTTTCTGGGTTGGACATCTCTGACTTTAATATAGGAGAGGATTTTACTGGGGACACTTTAAACAAAAGTAAACATCCCGGAATAATTTGGGTGGGAAGGGACCTTAAATCCCATCCAGTTCCACCCCTTGCCATGGGCAGGGACACCTTYCACTATCCCAGGTTGCTCCAAGCCCTGTCCAACCTGGCCTTGGACACTTCCAGGGATGGGGCAGCCACAGCTTCTCTGGACAACCTGTGCCAGGGCCTCCCCACCCTCACAGCCAGGAGTTTCTTCCCARTATCCCATCTAAATGTCCCTTCCCTCAGCCTAAAGTCATTCCCCCTTTGTCCTTCTATGCCAAARGATGAATAAAGGCAATAACAGATAAACTATGGAGGCAAAGCTGCAGGGTTTGAGTTCTGGATTCTGGGGAGAGCATCCTCTGCTTGGGAATTCTCTCAAGGGGATTTAATATCTATATAAATCTACATATAAATACAAATTGCATCTCTGAAATTACTGCTTTTTTAATTTATGACAGTTTACCCTTTTATACTAAAGCAGCAGAAACATGCCCAGGCTATTGCTCTGCTCATAATAGAATTTTCAGTAGATTTTTTTTTTTCCCCTAAAAGGATATTTAGGATGTGCCAACGTGCACAAATGTCCTCACCCAAAAACACCCTCCTGACGAGACAGTCCTTGCTCTGAGTCAGCCGAGTGGGCGTGCAGGCCGTATGCTCCATCTTGGGAGCCTTTGGGAATGAAATGCTCCTAATAACGAGCCTGTGGAATGTGATCTCTGCTGTTTCCAGGCGGGGGGGACTCTGGAATTAGCTTCCAGCCATCCTTGCTCCTGTTGTTGGGAGCCTCGTGGTGTGAGCACCGTGCCCTGGTGGAGCTGGACCAGCTCCAGGCRGGACTCCCTGATGGACACGCTGGGGCTGCTCCGAGGTTCCTTGGTGCTCCCATCCCTCCCTGGGATCCCTTTGCTGCTTTCCCAGAGCTCTCCGTGGGAGAACTGTTGGATCATGCTCAGGCCACCAGGCCAGCCCTGCTCTGTTGATCTTCAAGAAATATTTGTGCCTCACGAAAGGATGGAGTGAGGAATTCGGGCCGAGGGGATGGCGGGTAACGGGCTGGCGTGCTTGGAAGGGCTTGGCCGGGCTCCAGGCCCTTGGCATGTTTTTCCAAGCTATGTGCATCGCTCCAGACCTCTCCGAGGGTTCAGCCGTGTGTGATGTAACCCTGGCTGCTTCCTGTTTTGCAGGGGATGACTTTTCACTGATCCAGCAGGAGATATATATGGTTAAAGAATGCAAACATTGCAACATAGTCGCCTATTTTGGGAGCTATCTCAGGTAAACCCCACTTTTTATTCCAACATTTCTTCTCCTAAAACAATCTCAGTCTGGTTCAGTCCTTATGTCCTCCCTCAGTGTTCTTCCAGAGGTCGAATTTCCTTTGGTTTTTTTTTAAAAGCCAACCCAACTGGCTTTAGAAACCAAAAGTGACTAATAGTTTGTTTTCTCTGCTGGCCAAAAGGCTGGAATATTTTTATCACTAGCAACAGAAAGAAACTTTTCCCTTGGAGACTCTTGCAACATACCCAGTCCTACACGCACATTTATCACTTCTAATATAAAAGCAGCTCGTTATTTCTCTGGAGCAGAATTGCTTTAGGATATTTTATTTAATTATAGTTCTCTGGGCTGTGAAAGTATGGCCGGGGAGTTAAAAATTCGTGCTGCTGGTAATAACATTTTTCACRGTTCTGGTGTAACAGGGGCAGAACCAAGGTGGTGCCAGCTGGCTGCACCTTCCCATTAAATGTTACACAGAAAATTGGGGAATATTCTCCATTTCTATGGAACTCTGCCATTTATCAATTGGCTCTGTGGGAATATAAATCAGCACTTTGCCTGCTTGGTCTTTTTTCTATAAGGCTTCATCTTTAGGATTCTTGGAGGGTTGCATTTAAATGATCTCTGCAGCCCAAATTGACTCAACGGGAATTAAATGGCTGAATTTCTAATTCCCAGAACTCCCCTCTTGGAGGGCATGAAGAGTTTTTTACATGTRAGGTCCTTTCAATTTAAGATTGAAACACTGACTTTAGTGTGTTATTTAATGTAATTTTCTGATAGCAGGTAAACCTTGGGTGTTTTTTTCTTTTATTGTGGAGTTAAAGCACCACCTTCGAGGTTTGAGAAACATTTCTCAGGGACTTTGGCATAAAATTTTCATTTTAATTGGTGAGAATTTATATTGAAAACACGAGAATTTGCATTAATAACATGAGAATTTGTATTAATAACAGTGTAACTGCTGATATGTATCAGAATGTGTACTTTTAACCAAGAGTGATGAAGACCAATAGAAAATAATTCAAATAATGATGATGAACTCTGTTCTGCATCCAGATCAATCAGCCCCTGATGCCTGTGTTTTAATTTTCTTTTGACAGCCGTGAGAAGCTGTGGATATGCATGGAATACTGCGGTGGAGGATCCCTCCAAGACATTTACCATGGTACTTGGGCATTTACTTCCACATTTTTAACTGTGGGAAGCTTTCTGCAAAGAAGTGAAATAAATAATAAACCTGCAGGGAATGGTTGGCACTGGATGTGGGTTTTTTTGGGGCATAAACAGTGAGTTTTAGCTACAGTCAGTAGATTTGGAGAGCATTTTCAGATATGGTGACCAGCGTTTTGGGCTAATATTTTACATTTTATGGCAGAACAGTTGGATATGGGCACTGTGCATGAGGTGAGGAAGCAGTTTTTGCTGGGAAATCTCAAAATTTGATCTTTAAAGGGGAAAAATTACTCTTATTCCTGCTGCTGTGTGATACCATCTCACTCTTGCATTATTTTCCTTTTTGAGGTTTTATCTGGAGTTGTTGATGCAACAGAATAATTTATTGGAGTTGTTGGAAAAGCAGTTTGGGAATTGCTCTGCCTTTAAATGATAACACTGAGGKTTTTTATACCAAAGCTCTTTCTGCTTTATTTTTCAACTAATTAGTACAAATACCTTTAAAACATATCCAAGCCCCATAGATAGTCCCTAATATGGAATAGTCCCATTTCTAATATTTTAGCAAAAGTCTCTTTTATTTTTAGTTTCCTCACACTACAGGATATTCCAGTACTACAAAATCACTTGTAAAATAATAATTAGATTCTGTGAAAACAGGTTTTCTCCTCACTGTGAGTATTGTCTTCTGTTATGGTGCTGTTTGGTTGGGTTTTTTTACAGAAAGCCTTTCTGTAAAACGAGCAAACAAACCCCTCTTTTCAGCTCAGTGTACAATACAGATCATGTAAACCCAGGCTTTAACTTTTGCATGGACAAACCACTTTYTTGGTGCTTCACAATGTTATTTAYGTGCTGTATGTTGTAAAGTTAACTTTTTAATCTTTCTTTTCAGTAACAGGACCTCTGTCAGAGCTACAAATTGCTTATGTGTGCAGAGAAACWTTGCAGGTACTGTACTTCTGCAGGTGCACAATAAAGTTGTTTATTCCATGGAAATAAAGTAGATACAGAAAATTATTTCATTTCCATCACTTCTATTGGGAATCAAGCAGAAACCAGTTAACCAGGGGTAACCTGTTGGTTTCCATACTGTAAATAAAAATTAGCAAGAAACTCTAGTATAATGTAGGGAAAATATTCCCTTAAATTTTGAACTGCCTCCTTGCCCTGTGGTGGTAAATTTAATGATGTGTGGAGGAAAAATACTGCAACCAGATAAATAAAATTCCCTTTCATCTTGTGACTGCTGGTAACAGAGAACTACAAGGTCAAGCACCCCTTATCTGCRAATCTCAAATGTCTCCACTTCCAAATAAAATATATTGGGAAATTTAATTTTATTAAATGAGACTGGCTTTGTAGTTTTTAACAAATGGCAAAATAACTCATATTGTCTCTTATTTCCAGGGTCTTGCTTATTTACATATGAAGGGCAAAATGCACAGAGATATAAAGGTAACTTGGAACCTTGAGAAATTTATCTTGCACTTCCTAGTGCAGGAAAAATATTCCTGATAAAGACTTCTAATTTATTTTGTTTTAGGGTGCAAATATTCTACTAACAGACCATGGAGATGTTAAATTAGGTGAGTTGCCTGAATTTTATAATATGGATTTGAAAGCTGTGTGGATGTGGCACTTGGGGACATGGAGCAGTGGTGGCCTGGGCAGTGCTGGGGGATGGTTGGACTCCATGATTTAAAGGTCTTTTCCAACCTAAACGATTCCAGGATTATTTGGGGCAATAGATGATGATAGAAAGTGATGACAAAGTGTGTATCCATGGGCTTGGCTATGTAGGAGATGAAAAGTTTTGCATTCTATCAAGAAGTTTAAAATAATCTCTTTATTCAGCCACCAAGCCTTGAAGCCTCCCAGGTTTCCGTGGAATCTGCCAGGCTGGGATTACCTGGATATCAATGTTTTTATCCCTGGCCAGAATGGCATTTGTCCCTCAGAGCCTCCAGGGATCCACTGTGTGGGACAGCATCTCCAGAGCCTGGCAGCCTGTGGAAAAGTGGGGTCTGATCCTGGCTCTGTGTGTCATGTTGGGCATTTCCACAAAGGTGGAGAAAGGAAAACTCTGAGGTCTCCAGGGAAAACTGCCATGGGATGTCATCATCCCACTGTATCTGGTTTTGGAATTGGGGTGGTTGTTCTGCACCCTGTGGGGAACCAGGAATGCTGTGTTGGGAAAGGACAGCTTTTTAAAGAAGGAAGAAAATAGGAGTAAAACCTTGGCACTGAGGAGATTCCACTCCCTGCATTATGCTTGGGTTGTGCACTGGTACCTCCCTTTTGCCTGCTTAGATTTTCCCAAGTTATCCTCCAGCTTTCATGCCACAAATCAATCTAAATAAAATGGATTTAAATGATTTTTGGCTTTGCAAGACCACCTGATGTTCTGCAGCTGAGGGCAAGGGATTATTGGCCCCTAGACAGAGTCTCCAGGGCAGAGAACAGATGGCCCATCACAGTTCCTCCATAAGGAACTCACAAAAGGTACCTTTTCCAAAGCATGATGCTATTTTTCCTCTGAAATTGAACATCCACAAATTTTAGTTGATGTATTGTGAGATGGAAAAATTATCTAGGAGAGGAACTGTACATAGAAAGAAAGCTCTGATTTGAAGTCATGTCAGTGAAGACATTAATGATCCTATTATTAATCTTTAACTGTTTCTCTGAATGAATTTTTAATTTGGATGAGACACCTGATTGTTCTTTCATAACACAGTAGAATTGGGGGCTGAAACTGAGGTTCCTAAGGCTCTGATGATTTTATTTTCCAGCTGACTTTGGGGTAGCAGCAAAAATAACAGCCACCATTGCAAAGAGGAAATCCTTCATTGGCACCCCTTACTGGTAAGAAACCACTTTGGTTGCTGTGCTGCAAAGCTGAGTCTGTATTTATGCCAAAAATTCTCAAACACACACATATGTACATAGCAATTGCATAAATTCCCTTTCTTCCAAGTAAAATGCCCAGAGGGTAAAAATCTGGGAAGCACCGATTGGAACTGATCTGTTGCTGTAACAAAAGCTACTTGATATTTGAGGCAGGATTGTTGTTTCTCCTAAATTTACTAATGCAAAATATTCTCCTTTTTTGGGGAGGAAACCAATGGTTATTCAGTTTCTCAGTCTTACACTTTTAGTGGATAAAATAATGTCTTTCTGATTTGTGTGCAGAAGGAAAACCAGATTTTTTAACTATCTTTGAATCATCCCTACTGATTAATGGCTGCACAAGGCAACATTTAATATGCAAACAGATCGTTGTACATCTTGAGCTGGATTAATATGCAAATTTAGCTGGGTTTTGGCCTCGCTGTGATACAGAGGAGCTGCCTGGGGTGGTGTTTTTGGGCAAACAGCTTCACCCACACAATGGCTTTTAATGGTTCCGTGCCCTCGTTATCCTGCTGGAGAAGRAGGGCTGAGGGCAGGGAGATTCTCTGGTTGTGAACACATTTCCCCGGGAATGCCGTGCCTGGTGCTATTCCTAGCAGCCCCTGACCTCGGGCAAAGCACCTCTGGGTGCTTCCCGACTTCCATTTGGGAACGGGGGTTGTGTCCAGAGGGATGGTGACGACGCTGTTGGTTTTCCAGGATGGCCCCCGAGGTGGCAGCCGTGGAGAAGAACGGGGGGTACAACCAGCTGTGCGACATCTGGGCCGTGGGCATCACGGCCATCGAGCTGGCAGAGCTCCAGCCACCCATGTTCGACCTCCACCCCATGAGGTTTGTGTTCCTCTGGCTCAAGGATCTTCCTGAATCCCAGCAGGAATTGTTAGGAATCGGTTTAACCTTCTCTGTAGCTCAGAAGTAGAAACTCACACCAAGATTCCTTCAAGGAATGTCCCCTTTCGGAATGAACCATGTCTGTCTTTAAGGCATCAGTCTAGAGGTGAAATATTACATTTAGAATTGAAATTATAACCAAAATCTTGACATTTAGAAATTTTTGGTGGCACCTGGCCTAGTGGATGGTGTCCCTGTGCGTGGCAGGGGTTGGAATGAGATGGGCTTTAAGGTCCCTTTTAACCCAAACCATTCTGGGATTCCAGGATCAAGACTCTGAGTAAGAACAGGGACAGATTTGCTGGTGATAATAAACCACTAGAGAAGCCATAGCCTCATGTTTAACAGGATTATGCGTGGCACTGAAAAGATTTTATTTAAAGATAAAATCAACAGATTCCCTGTATCTGTCCTTTATCACAGTGCAGACTCTAATCCAGTTTCACCAGTATGATTCTCACCATCAAGTATTAAAGTATGTAGATCTTAGAATGAAATTAATTATGTTTTAACATATTATGTCATTATTCTTTCTTTCCCTCTAGGGCTCTCTTTTTAATGTCAAAAAGTAATTTTCAACCACCAAAGCTAAAGGAAAAAGCAAAATGGTAGGTGAAACTCTTTCTTTTGTTGCGAATTTTGTTGGAACCAGGTGATCTTTAAAGTCCTTTCCAACCCAAACCATTCTATGATTCTATGATTTTATAGATAAAGGAAAAAAATATTTGTGATTATTGAAGAAGAGACCCTTCTTTGGTGCTCTTTGTATGTTCTAGGAAGAAAAATCTTTATCCTTTCCCTTTAATTCCTGTCATAGGGCGTTTGCCCCTGTCAGTGGGACAGGTAATGGTTTCATCCTTTCATGGTTTCGTTACCCTGTGATAAGTTCCATGATGCCATTGGTTTATTTTCTGTACCAAAATATTTTCCATGCAAGATCCACAAATCAAATGGGTTTTTTTCCAATTTTCTTAACTTGGAAATGTAATTATTCAAACTGAGATGAGGTACCTGGACAACATTCTATTTTATCAGTCCCTCTTGTCATCTGTTTATTAAGTGTCTTAAAATCAATAATACCTTGCAAAATTAAACATAAACCCTCCRTTTTCTTTAAGGTCAGCAATATTCCATAATTTTGTCAAAATAGCACTTACAAAAAATCCAAAGAAGAGACCGACAGCAGACAGACTTCTCTCTGTAAGTGRCTGGGGACATTTGGTGGAATCAGGAAGAGATCTCTTGCTCCAAAGTGAGCAACAGATCAATAAGAAATSAAAGGGGAACCTTTAATTTTATAACGTGGGTGGTGAAATCTGAAGGAAAGAGACGTTGGTCAGCTGTTAGGAAGTGGATTTTTATACAGTTTTTGGTAGGAATAGTTACAGAAATTTGCCTCATTTTCTCAACCTTGGCCTTCCTGCATGTGGGTGTCTTGGCCTTGGAGCTGTGTAGACATTGACCTTTCCTGACTCCCAGAAATTTCAGCAGCTGTTGATGTATCTCTGCTTTCCCAAACTCTGAGCTACCCGTGTAAAAAATGAAGTTCAAGTGTAATTATTTGTTTGAGTCGAGTTTAATTTCCAGTTCACAATTGGCCCAGAGCGTGGTGTTTCCATGTTTATGGAAGGGTAAGGAAGTCCAGCAACTAAGGAGTCRTGAAAATAATAATGAAGCCTCCAGAAAGCAGAAAAAAAATCAGTAACACTCAATGCTGAATGTTCATAAATGGAAGTTACCTATAAATTGCATATTAAAACTTCTTTTTCCTGCTCTTTCCTGTGCTTCCAGCATAGCTTTGTGGGGCAGCCTGGTCTGTCAAGGTCTTTAGCAGTTGAGCTGTTGGACAAAGTCAACAATCCCGACAACCACACCCACTACGGGGAAGTTGACGACGACGATTTTGAGGTGAGAACATCTTTTGTTCTCTGCCTTTGGTTAAAACTACAGTTTAAATTCCGTGTGTGGTTGCAAGAGCTCCTCCTTGTTGATTTGGTTGTTGCTGGAATTGCTCTTCCCTCACCTTTCCCTTGCCATCCCTGCAGCCTCACTCCGTTATCCGCCACACGATCCGCTCCACCAACAGGAACATCAGGGCAGAGAGGACAGCATCAGAGATAAACTGTGAGTTCCTGGTCTGCTTTCCCCCTTTTTTTTTTTTGGTGGRATTTGCTTCTGGAGAACATTGGTGTCGTCTTTTCCGGAAATCTCTTCCCGTTTGGGAAGCAAACCCGGGAGAAGCAGCACTTAGATGTGAATGTTCAATAAAAAATTATCAAAAGCAGAATTAACATCAATATTAATACACTCCTCAGTTGGTGTGAGAAAATCTAAGCTGATTTGGAGRGTAGAAATGGTTTTATCTCCAGGTTTGGGCAGAAGTCTTTTGTAGCACCACTGCTCCTCTGCAGCACATGTATCACACTTGGGGAAACTTGCTCTTAAAAAGCCTCTCTGTCCTCTTTCACATGCATTTCAAAGTGACACGTGGTTAATTAGTTACGTTTCTGTGACTTGGTATTTGCTTTTGGCCTTTATTGTGGGTTTCATACTTGCAAATTCAGCCGTTCAGACGATAAGGCTGATCTTGAAGTGCTGCTCGTTTTGGAGGCAAATTCAGTGTCGTGTACACAATGTTTAGATCTGTTCCTACCTGCATTTCACTGTAGGGAGCACTGAAAGGGCCCTGGTGCAATAATTTGTGTATTAATTATGAACATATGATGTTTTGTAGTTGATAAGCTGCAGTTTGAGCCCCCTCTACGGAAAGAAACAGAAGCTCGGGACGAAATGGTAAGGAAAGTTCGGGTTTTTCTTTTTTGACTAAAATCACAATATCTTCAGTGTTTTGTGGTTCAACTCTTAAGCAGCTTGCTGGAAGAATGCCTTTAAAGTTCCCTAAGTGACCCTTATTGGAATTTTCCCCATAAATATTTGTTTTCTTGTTACTTATTGCCACTTGATCCACATATTACAGCCATTTCCAGGCACTGCTTTTAAGTCTAAGGAGAAGAAAATAGCTTATCAATAATTTCTTTATAGATTGTAAAACATTATTTCATTTTGGAATTTGATTTTCCTTTCTGCAGGGCTGGGGAATCTCCCAGACCTCTTTGTGTGTGGTGGATAAGGTACTTAAGGTCCTTTAGTTTGATGGGGGGGGAAAAATGACAATTTCTGCATTTTCAGGTTGTGGCAGCTGGCAGTGACTTTGCTTCACATTGGAATCCTTTTGTTGATGGAAGCAGCAAGTAAGTACAGATAAAAMCAGCTTTATTTCTGACTTAATATGAAATGGAAAGAAAAATTAACTATGCTGGGAAAATGAAACCATAAACCCTAATCCCCTTCAATATTCATAAATTAAGGAGATGTTACCCAGTGTGCAGCCCTCTTTCTGCAGGTGGTTGGTCAATTCTCTTGGAGAATGACTTTTAATCTCTTTTCACCACCATCAGTAACTTGTTTTAAGTTTGTAGGTGGGGAGTGAAGTGTAAAGGCATGGCCAGGACAGTGACATAACACAGCCACAGTGAATTTCCTGCAGCAGAGCTGAGTTCAGGATCCTGCTCTGACCTCACACTTCTCTTCTGAGCCGTGGCTGTGGTTGTGACATCCTGTGACAAGGCCTGTGCACAGCCCTGAGGTCGAGAAAGGGAAGGAGAAGCCAGTTCTGAATGTTCAGTTTTACCAAGCTCAGTAACACTGCACTGCTCCTCCTGCTCTGGGCCCGATCAGTGTAATTTATAAATCAGTCATGGAGTGTTTGGGGGTGAAATGTTTCAGGGAAAGGTGTGTTTATAGCTGGTTTCCCTGGGATAAAGCAGGCCTGAAGTACAGGAGCACAACTCTCTCCAAGTTAGGACTGGATTTTTTAGGTGTGTACCTCCCTTTTGCTGTAAAAGARTGGATTCTGCCTTTAAAGGCAATCCCTGAATTTGCCGTGAGGAGTGTGGAGGTGCAGATGTAGGGAAAGATGGTATCTGGGCTTAAATAATTGCTCAGCTAAAAGAGCCTGTTTCCCATCTTTATTTGGAACTGAGCAGCAGACAGTGAATTTCCTTGGCTTTTTTTTTTTTGCAGATAAAAGTCTTGCATAAGCTGTCAGCTGACATTACAGCCCCCTGGAAAGCTGGTGGTGGAGATTGCCAGGATTTGAGTCTTTTTAAGCATCCTAGTTTTCCTGTCCTCAGTCTCATTGTAGCAGGAGTTTGTGGGGGCTCTGGGCCCTCTGCACTTTGTGGGGCTCTGAGCTCTGCCTCTCCCTGCCCTGTGAAGGCAGGGACTGTTYTCCTGCCCTCCCTTTGCCCTGGGTTTGTTTGTGTGACCCCAGTGAGCTGCAGATTGAAGCCTTGCYGGGAGTGCTGGATTTTCTGCAGACAGCTGGAATCTGGGGGGTCGTGGAGCAGGGAGGGAGGGAAGCTCCTCCTGGCAGAGGGACTCAGGGATTTGATCCTGTTCCTGTGGCTTTGTATGTACCAGGCTGTGTTAAAGCTGCAGCAAACATTCCCGGAGATATAAATCAGTAAAAAGATATGGATTCAGTATYGGAAGGAGGGCAGGCATAACAGTTCCGGATGGTGAATCCGTGCTGCTCGCTTGGAAACCACTTCCAGTTGGAAAGATAAACAGGAAATGCATAACTCCTCTGTCCCAACAGTTCTGAGTAATCCCTGGGATGTCCAGAAAGGATGTGTACTGGGGGGTCCTTGCTTTTCATGCCCTTTTATCAGAGTGGATGGTGATGGATATCTTTGACTTAGGAATTATTTGACTGGAAAGGGGAATACCAGAATGTGTACCTGGTGATTGAAATGATTTCTTGGCCTGGCCTTGGACACTTCCAGGGATGGGGCAGCCACAGCTTCTCTGGGCAACAAGAACCTTTCACAGAGGAAGACTTTTTCTCTTTTAAATTTTCTAATAGTTCCTGTTGGCAACTGTCTGCTGCTTTCCCTCAGAAGTGACTTGCAGGGAAATTTCACATTAATCCAAATTTGGCTGAGTTTTCCTGGTCATTGCCCTTTAAAGACACAGCTTGAAAATTGCCATTTTGCAAAATTTTATCAGGGTTTTTTTTTTTTTCCCCAAGTTTATATTTTCAGTGCTGCTTTGATCCTCTAGTCAAAATTTCTTTTTTCGTTATCCCTGGAGTAGCTTTAAAACAAAAATTCCCACTGTAGTGCGAAACAGTCTGTGTCTTTTGTGTATATGTGTAAATAAGGAAACTTCCCTTTAAAGGCTTTTCTCCATTTGTCTCCCAGTAACTTCCTCTGTTCTTTTTTTTTTTCTTTTATATTGTACTGTTGTTAGACATGTGAACAATATTTGAAGTACCAGGTAGGGAAATGAAAGCTGATGGTGTGGAAGAGAGATCCAGTGATTTTTGGGGGGCAAAGGGAAGGAAAGGACCTTACAGAATGGAAAAGGGCTTAGTGCAGAGAAATATTTGTTTTGGAAAGGGCTGGGAGATGCTTGTTGTGAAACTCAGTGACATCAGGGATGGGTTTAGTTGCACGTGTCGACCTCAGAGCAGAGCTCTTAATTTTATAAACATTTTGCCTTAGGGGACTGCTCACAAAATTTGGCGATGGGAGTGAAGATGTTGAAGAGTGAGTGGATCTCCTTCCTGTCCAGTTGTTCTGCTCCAAAACCTCTTCCCTCGAAATGCTGCAGGAGGCTTTGCCCCTCACCAAGGAGCGAGGGCTGGCTGCTCTCCCAGGCCTAACGCGCGCTTGGCTCCTTCCCTGATCCTCAGGAGAAATTCCAAAGCCCTGCTTTCTGCCCTGCTCTCCTCCCTGAGTTATCTTAGAGTCTGTATGGAAGTGCCTAATGCTTAAAAGATCCAGTTCCCTGAATGTATATTTATTTACAAACTCCAAATATGCTTCCCCACAGATTGCTCTATAACACTGGCAGTTATGAAAGAACAGGAGTTTATTAAAAATCAACACTTCTGACGAGATTAATGAGCTTCTCCCCCGCTCTTGGACTTCAAGTTTAACCTTGTGTGTGCAAAACTCTGCTCTGTCTTTCCTGTGCCTCTGGTTCATCTTATTTCCAGTCCTCAGGGAGTTCTGGGTTGGGTTTAACTCAGACAACTGCTGCTCTTTTCATTGCAGATCAACACTAAAGCGAGCTGGGCCTCCCCCGCTGCCTCCCAAGGTAAGAAATGTGGGATTTGAGGGGTTTAGGCAGCCTGGGATGGCCTCTTGTTCTGCATTCTGCCTGTGATTTCCCATCAGAGGGGAACCTCTGAAATCTGCTGTCAGATATCTTATTTTCATGGAGTCATGGAATATCCTGTTTGGGAAGGGATCCACAAGGATCATCCAGTCCAGCTCCTGGCCCTGCACAGACACCCCAACAATCCCAGCCTGTGCCTGAGAGTGCCAAACACTYCTGGAGCTCTGGCAGCCTCGGGGCCATGCCCATTCCCTGGGGAGCCTGTCCCTGGTCACCCTCTGRGGGAAGAGCCTTTCCCTGATATCTGACCTAAATCTCCTGGCACAGCTCCAGGCGTTCCCTCAGGTCCTGTCCCTGCTCACCAGGGAGCTTTTTATCTTTCTCATGTCGTGGTGCCCACAACCRCACACACTTCTCAAGGCTGATGATTTTTTTATGGAGGAGCAGTCTGACTTGAATTCAACTTGTCTGAAGTTTATTCTTCCCAGGTGCCGTTCCCAATTCCTTACATTTCCCAAGTAACCTCCCCCTCTTTGGTTCCTTGCAGCCGAGGATGAACAATTACCCCGAGGAAAACCTCCCGGATGACGAGAGATGCCAGACAATAAAACACTTCCCAGACTCTCAGAACAGAGCCCCAGCAGCCCACAGGAGACAGAGTATCCCAGTTTGTGGCCCTCAGGCTGATTCCTGCCCCATGGGAATGACCAGCAGCATCAGCAGCCCGGGATTGCTCACAGCCAGATACAGCGACCTGGGTAAATGCCTTACCTGCCCTAAAGCTGACTGGCATCCTGGAAAGGGAATTGCTTCCAGAGCCAGCTATTCCCAGTAGATAATACTGTAAAGCAAGCTGATCACGAGGTGCAGCTTTCCTTTTTCCATGTGTGGTTCTTATTAGAGCCATGACCCATGGTGGGAATGTTCTTCCCGAAACAAGGACACTCAGCCAGTCAATCCCATTACTGTGTTGCCTGCAGGAATGGGAGAAAAACAATAAATGTGTGGGGAGGACCTTGCCACAGCTTTATTGTCAGTGGAGTTTATCCCAGGGACTGTTTGGATAACGGGAAGTGTGTAACTCAGCATGGATGGCTGTGCTGGGGAGGGTTCAGCTCCCCGAGATGTGGATCTGGAATGTCAGAACTCACTTCTCCACTCCTGCTCAGCACAGGAGAGAAGAGATTTTTGATTGCTCTGTGTCAAATGAGCTACAAACCATGTGTGGGCTCCTTTTCAGGCAATGGGAATGGGATGCTGAAACACATCGAGGAGAACGCAGAAGGATCTGGGCAAATCCCACAACTGCCACGGAAAAAGGAGAAGAGAGATTTTCCCGTAGGTATCCTGTGGCTCTGGGGCTGATGTCCCTGTCATGAGCTGGTTTTGTGTCAGTCTCTAGCAGGTGTTTGAGGATCTTTCTTTCTTCCCACAGAAACCAGCAATCAATGGTTTGCCTCCGACGCCGAAGGTGCTGGTAAGAAATCCCATGTGCAGTGGGAATTATGGAAACCTCCTCTCTCTGGTGTGGAAGGTTTATTCTGGAATAAGGCACCAGCTCATCTAGGGGTATTTTCTGCATCTCACAGCCAGTTACTTTTCCTGTGCTGAATCCACAGTATTTGTTTCCATTTTTTAAAAACTTCCTGTCACTCTTCAGGCTGGATATGAAGGGTTGGAGGCTTCCCTGGCTCYGTGAGTTGGGATCTCCAGTGGCAGCCCCTGTTTAGAAAGAGAAATGGGAAAAGGTGGTAGTGATGAGAGGGTGTTTTTGCCTGTTTTCCCTTCATGTGCCATTTATATAAGCACTCAATATGAATATGTTTATTATATTCGATATATAATATTCAATATTTGTAGAATTAGAGAATAATTTAGGTTGGAAAAGCCCTCTAAGATCATCAAGTCCAATCATTCCCCAGCACTGCCAAGGCCACATCCACATGGATTTTAAAYCCCTCCAGGTATATTGTCCTTAYCCAGTAGGTACTTCAAGTTGTKGATATAATTTTGAGCCCTCCTTGCATTTTTTAATGTCCATGAATTCAAATTAAAAGGTGTGGAAGGCTGTGTGTGTTCAGCTGTGTGTGAGAGTGGCCAGAAAATCAACTCTTTACACTCTAAATTCGTTTCAGGTTTCAGTTTTGGTGTCTTTCAGATGGGAGCCTGTTTTTCCAAAGTCTTTGATGGTTGTCCTTTGAAGATCAATTGTGCAACATCATGGATACATCCAGATACTAAAGGTAAAGTTACTTTAGGTTTGGATTTGAATGCCTGTTGCCAAAGTGGGAATGAGCTCRGGAAATAATCCCTTTCCCTTGATTTTTCAGACCAGTACATCATCTTTGGCACAGAAGAAGGGATCTATACTTTGAATTTGAATGAACTTCACGAAGCAACCATGGAACAGGTGAGTTCTGGTGGACTGAACCCACTGAATAGATTTGGGGATATTATGGAGCAATGAAGTTTGGCATTGGGGGGACAAGGTGGGATAACAGGCTCTGGGGCATAAATGATTCCCATCAAAGCCAGCAAGGGAAATCTGAAAATTAATAATTTCCTGACCTGCRTGTATTTTTTTTGTTGCTGCTTGTGTAACACAGCTGTCAAATATTCCTTCTCCTTGGAGCACAATTCCCYGCCCTTTCTCCCTCCATTCCATCCCCACTAGGTGGCATATTGCAGCTCCTTGGATGCTACCAAAGCCCTCAGTTATTTAATTCAGCTGCTGTTGTTACCCCCAGAAAACTTTCCCTGGGCTCTCCAACCCTTTCCAAAGCCATTTCATGCAGTCATGGTGTCACATTTGCTGTTTCAGAGTCAGGAGTAGCAGGATATTCTTGGAATCTCTTTCCTTGTATGTTTTCCTAAATTATTTCATCTAACAGTCTTCTCTGGGCTTTTCCACATGCTTTTTGATATCCCACTGAAAGGTTGGCTGTGCTAGTAGTGGATAGGGAGAACATTCAGTGCACTTCGAAATGAAAGTTTCCTTTTCCATGAGAGCATTCCCAGCTGGCAGAGGTCAGGTTGGACCACCTCAAACCCCAGAGGCTTCTGCCACACCACTTTTTCCCACATTTCCTTTTATTCATTTGATGATTTCTCCCCTCCAAATGCACATTTTGAACTGTTTCTCCGACTTTTAATTCTGGTTGCATCTTCCAAGGCGTTTCCTGTCTCTCCAAGGTTAATATCTTCCAATTCCAGAAGTATATTTTTATTCCATTTGTAGTTTTTCAGTGTAATTGACTAGACCCAGAGCTATTCTATTAAACAGCAAATTGCTGGGAAATACTCAGGGTTTGTGTCCAACCAGTTGGACCTTTTCTTTCTACAATTCCTCCTGCCACATATTTTCTTACTTAGCACGTGGAAGTGGCACACAGGACAAAGTGTTACAGAATCATGGAATGGTTTGGGTTGGAAGGGATCTTAAAGATCATCCTGTTCCACCCCCTGCCATGGGCAGGGACACCTTCCACTATCCCAGGTTGCTCCAAGCCCCTGCCAACCTGGCCTTGGACACTTTGTCCAATAGTCCACGGTCTGTCTGTGCAGGGCTAAGTAAGGGTCCAAAACAGTGAGTTAAAGGGGAAGCTGGGACTTTTTCCAGTGCAGATCCCTACAGGAATGGTGGTGGAGGTAGAGCAGGCAGAGAAAGTCACAGTTGAACATTCCTGTATGTTTCCATTAATGGAATTCTTTTCTTTTTTCCAGCTATTTCCCCGAAAGTGCACCTGGCTGTATGTTATCAACAACACCYTAATGTCCTTGTCAGGTAGGTATAAATACAGGGGGAATTATTACAATTGTAAATAAAGAGGAACATTTAAAGTCATGACTGAATACAAGGTATTTTGGTCAKTCTGGAGAAGAGAAGGCTCCAGGGAAACGTCAGAGCCCCTTCCAGTGCCTAAAGGGGCTCCAAGAGAGCTGGAGAGGACTTGGGACAAGGGATGGAGGGACAGAACAAGGGGGAATGACTTCCCAGGGCAGGGAGAGATGGGATATTGGGAAGGAATTCTTGGCTGTGATGGTGGTGATGCCCTGGCACAGGTTGCCCAGAGAAGCTGTGGCTGCCCCATCCCTGGAAGTGTCCAAGGCCAGGTTGGACAGGGCTTGGAGCACCCTGGGATAGTGGAAAGTGTCCCTGCCCATGCAGGGGGTGGGACTGGATGATCTTGAGGATCCCTTCCAGCCCAAATCAGTCTGGGATTCCATGGTTCTAGAACAAAACCTGTGTCCATTTGAAGGAGAATGAAGTGTCTGTCAAGTACTGCTGATCCAGCAATTTTGCTGCTGGGATATASTAATTCCTGGACAATCAGTTGTCCTGGAGTAGGACATTCCAGACAGGACTCAGGCACTGTGGCAGGGAGGCTGATGGTAGGACTGTGCCTTTAAACATGCAGGATTTGTATAACAACACTTCTCTTGATTTATAGATAAGAAAATATCCTGGTATAATTAACTGTTGTTTTATAATTACAGCCTTTTGAAAATGTTTGCATAAAACTAACTTCACTGAAATGAGCTCTGATTTTCTCTATATTCATTATTATTGTTGTCTTGTTTTATTTTCCTTCATATCTGGACTGGACCTGCCTGACACCTGTTTCTAGAAGGTAATTTTTCCATACCTACATTTTCCTGAACGTTGCAGTTCTCTGCTGGAGGAGTGGCTGGGATGTCAACTGTGCTTTTTCTCTCTTACAGGGAAAACATTCCAGCTCTACTCCCATAATTTAATAGCTTTGTTTGAACAAGCCAAAAAAACAGGATTAGCTGCTCATATTCAAACCCACAGATTTCCTGACAGAATATTACCAAGGTACAAATCTTTCACTTATAGGCAATTATTAATAAGTGAAAATAACCATAAATTGTGTTGGTGCTGTTGAGTTGCTGCATGAAGGGCCTTGACATGTGTTGTTGATGCATTTTTTGGTGATTATTATTCCAGGAAATTTGCCTTAACGACCAAGATCCCTGACACGAAAGGATGCCACAAATGCTGTATAGGTGAGCAGACAAATTCAGCATTGCCATTTATTTCCCTGGCTTTGTCCCTGGCCATGGCATGTCCAAAACTCATTTCTTTTTAATAAACTTAGAGTTTGTTCAGAAAAAAGGCTGAGGGAATTGAGGTTGTTCAGCCTGGAGAAGAGAAGCTCCAGGGTGACCTAATTGAGACATTTCCAGTGCCTGGAGGAGCTACAGGAAAGATGGAGAGAGACTTTGGACAAGGGCCTGGAGAGCCAGGACAAGGGGGAATGGCTTCCCACTGCCAGAGGGCAGGGTTAGATGGGATATTGGGATTAAATTCAGTCCCTGGCACATCCACAATCAGCCTTTTTCCCTTGTCACCTTGGCTCAAGGTGTGATCCAGTTCCAACTTTTAGCAAGCAGAACTTGAATATTTTCCACAGGAAAGGGCTGGTAGGAATAAAAGTTCTGGCAGCTTGGGGAGGGCAAAGCCATTGGTGCAGTTTGAAGAGCACAGAAAGAGTTAAAGCTTGTGAAGTTGTGGCTTTGTCTTTAGCTGTCAGAGCACCCCAAGAGCTTCCCACCTTCTCTGCCTGGGAATTGTTTTATTCCAATCCCAGTCTGACCCCGAGCTCTCCCTCCTGGCTCCCACAGCCCCRGGGAGAGGCATTTCTGCCCACTCAGCGTGTGGCCTCTCAACTGGGACTCCAAGAATGCAACTGGTTATTAATTAAAGCTGTAATTGAATTTATCTGGAATGTAGCACAATATTAATCACTGTGGCTGTTGGGATGGGAAGCCAGAAGGCAACTAGTGGGAAACTGATGGAACAAGGTGGTCTTTAAGGTCCCTTCCAACCCTAATCGTTCTATGATATGATTTTATAATGCTGTTTCTTAACTTATTTGTAAAAATAGCTGTAGGGCTTTTTTTCAAGTATGCATTGAACTTCCAGGAGTTTAAAATTACTGTTTTCTGGGGTTTTTTGTTTATTTTATGTAGTACGAAATCCATACACAGGCCACAAGTACCTGTGTGGTGCACTGCAGTCTGGAATTGTTCTACTCCAGTGGTATGAGCCAATGCAGAAATTCATGTTAATAAAGGTAAGCATTTACTTCTAGTTTAGTTTAATAATTATACAGTTGTTGAAATAACCTTTCCCGAGTTTGTGGTGGAAAGCACACCCCGGTCTGGTGCCATCTGTGGGCTGTGAGCACTTGAAAATCTGGCTGGACACATTTTGACTCAGAAAATCTTGTGACTGAACTCATTTAAGTAATTTAAAAGTCATTTAAGTGCTGGATCAAGCCCAGCACTGGCAATAACAGACCATCATCCACCTCTGCCCAGCCTTCAAAAGCACTCTTCAGCAGCATTTTAAAATTCTGTATATTTATACTTTGTGCACGTTGTTGCAGACTTATTTCAAGGTAAAAGCAAATTTACAAAGGCCTGATAATGGTTGTTTTTTTYCCCCCCAGCACTTTGATTTCCCCCTGCCAAGCCCTCTGAATGTGTTTGAGATGCTGGTGATCCCGGAGCAGGAGTATCCCATGGTGTGCGTGGCCATCTCCAAGGGCACGGAGCCAAACCAGGTGGTGCAGTTTGAGACAATCAACCTGAACTCTGCGTCCTCGTGGTTCACAGAGATTGGGGCAGGTGAGGCTCTAGGTCCATCTTCCAGCTGTTCTGTTGTCTGGGAATGTTGGGTATTCCCTCTTCAGGAGTCATTTGGAAACCCTTTAGGCTTGGCAGCTTCTCTGCCTAAAGCAGATGGGAGCTGATCCCAGATTGTCAGAACCTGAGGGGAGCCTACAGGAAAGATGGAGAGGGACTTTGGACAAGGCATGGAGTGCCAGGACAAGGAGAATGGCTTCCCACTGCCAGAGGGCAGGGATAGATGGGATATTGGGAAGGAGTTCCTGGCTGTGCGGGTGGTGAGGCCCTGGAACAGGTTGCCCAGAGAAGCTGTGGCTGCCCCATCCCTGGAAGTGTTCCAGGCCAGGTTGGACAGGGCTTGGAGCAACCTGGGATAGTGGAAGGTGTCCCTGCCCATGGAACAAGATCATCTTTAAGATCACTTCCAATCCCAGCTATTCTGTGATTCCATGATTCTCTGTATTCTTGTGGTGTCCTGCCCACATCRGTATAAAATATCCTTACAAAGCTTCACTTTGGACACAACTTTTATTCTCCAAATTTCCTTAAACACTGATTTTGGTTCTCCTTTGTGGTTCCATGCTGTTTTCTGGGATCCTTTCTTTCCCTTCCTCTCCTGGGTAAAAACTCCCAGAAATAGATTCTTGTCCATCCTCCAGCCCTGGGGGAGGGTTGTTATCTTCAGCTGGCTCTTAATAAGCAAAAGCTTTGAGTTATCTTCAAAACCTGGTTGATATTTTGCAGCTGCTTTTCTCCTCTCCCTTTTTTGGATGTGCATTTTTACCTTTAAATACTGCTTTTTAGCAGCTGTAGGAACAACTTCATTAATAAAAACTAGAAGAAAGTTATTAAATTATATTAAATCTAGTTTATTATCATCACAATAATCTTTCCAGATGTGGATTTATGGAAAAAGAGTGGGTTTTTAGGAATTAAAGTTCCCTTGATGGTTCCTTTTGTTCATTGTGGTGCCTCTCTATGAAGGAAGCTGTGCTAAACTGTAGCATAAAATGCATTTTATCCAGTAAAAGCAGTGATTTCCTATTAAATACCTGCTTGGAACAGAGAGGTTTGTCCTTCTCCCAGAACATCCTGGGATCTTACAGCCTTAAAAAACCAGAGTAACAAACAGCACAGTGAAAAGAGCTTGAGGGGAGGCTGAGACGAGTCTTTTGATGTGATATAAAATAATCTGTTTTTTTCTTTTCCCCCAGGCAATCAGCAGTTGGATGCCATTCACGTGACACAGCTGGAAAGAGACACCGTCCTGGTGTGCCTGGACAGTGAGTAACACAAAACTCTCTTGGATAACTCACTGCACCTCGTGCAAAACTTGCTTTGCCACAGTTGTTGATGTTAASTCTACCACGAGTTCATTTTTCTCCCTACATTATTAATTTGTGTTGTAATATTTCCAAAAAGGTCGTTTGGATGAGTGRGATTTCATTCCGATTTTTGTGATTCCACTTCCCCTCTTCGTGTGTGCATCATTCTGTCAGCAGGGTCTAAAAAACACACCAAGTGCTACAAAGTGTCCTSTATTTATTTTGAGAGAAAGATGCTCTTGGATTCATTTTAGGCAAATACTGTAGAAGTATTTCTTCGTGGCTGRAGGATTAAATTAGTATTTTACACTTAAATCCTTTTCAGCACTGGGTTTTAATGCTTGTTTTTCTCTTTCTCTTGAGAATTTGTGAAAATAGTGAATTTACAAGGGAAATTGAAGTCAAGCAAGAAATTGGCTTCTGAGCTGAGCTTTGATTTCTGCATCGAGTCAGTAGGTAAGTGATTTGCTTCTCTGGTGTCTCTCAGGGCTTTAAGAACTCAGTGTTGAAAGCCTGACTGGTTTCTGGGCATTTCCATAGCAATGAGAAAAAAATCTGGGGAGGAAAAAGTGGTTTAGTAATACATAAATCTGTGTTAGTCTTCTAAAAGTTGAGATTTTATTTCAAGTAATAGCACATCCATTTTTTAACATCAGGGTAATAATATTTGAATCTAATTCTCAAGCTGCTGTCTTGAGAATTAAGCTGCAAGGACAGAAGCCTTGCTTCTARAACTTGAATTGTAGCTGTCAAACAAGTATTTCTGCTGTAATAAACTCTCCAAATCACAGAATTAAATCACTCAGAGCCAGCAGCTCTGTGCTCTCTCTGTCCCTGAATGGAAAACTCTCATTTTTTCATACATCTATAATAATTCAGATGATGTGTCATTTCCAGCACTCCACGGTGCTTTGGTTGGCMGTTTGTTTGTACAGCTTCCTGGGAGTTTTTCCAGTCATTAGGAAAACAAGGATGCAGAGAATGGGGTGTGACYTGTGTCCCTCCTTTGCAGTGTGCCTTCAGGACAGCGTGCTGGCCTTCTGGAAACATGGGATGCAGGGCAAGAGCTTCAAGTCAGATGAAGTAAGTGATCTCCCAGCCTCTCCAGCTGTAATTCCTCCTGTTCCTTATTTACCACTCGATCCTTTGGCCCCTCTTGCTGCTTTCCTAGTGAGAATGTTCATGCTCCAGAATGCTCAATTTATCCATTTCAGTCCTGTACTTTGCACTGAATTGCGTTTGCATTTTTCTTYCCTTCCAACTCAGACCAATAAATTTCATTTTGCTGCTGAAATGGATCTCAATATGTGCATTTTTCTCCAGGTGACCCAGGAGATATCCGATGAAACCAGGGTTTTCCGCCTGCTGGGGTCAGACAGGTAATCTCCCTGCAGAAACAGAAACCTTTTGTTTTATTTAAACCAGCTTTTCTACTTTCCAGCTGGGACTGGCTTCCAGCCCAGCACAGCTCTCTCTGTGGGCAGCAAGTGTCAGGGAGAGCTGAGAGATGCCCTTGCAGGGTGCCCAGTGCACTTCTGGAAGAGCCTGCTCCTGGCTTGGCTTTTCCTGGTGAACTGTGAATTATCTTGGCAGCAGTCAGTTAAAAAGAGTCTTGGCTGATCTGGAAATAGCAGAGCAAACCAGAACACRGACAGGTTTTAATCACAGTGATCTAAATCTACACATTATCCATAACATCTTGGCTGATCCCTTCCAGCTGCAGAGGTGGGAAGAGGTGCAGCTGCCTCCAGGTTTGGAAGCTGAGCAGAAGCTGCCCAAGGCTCCAGGTTGGACATGTGCACTTGTGGATTCTCAGACAGCCAGAGTGATAAATGTAGGAGTAGATAGGGATGATTCCAGCAATCAGTTCCAAGCCCAGAATCCCAGACTTGTTTGGGTTGGAAGAGACCTTAAAGCTCATCTTGTTCCGCTCATGGGCAGGGACACCTTCCGCTAGACTCAGAGCCTTGAACACATCCTGGTCTTGAATCCCTGATCTCTGCTCCCTCATCTGGCCTTTGAACATCCAAACCCTTTGGTTTGTTTTCCATCTCTGTACAAATGGAGCAGGAGTCTTTCCTGCCATTGCAGCAGTGAGATGTGGGATCACCTTGGATCACTCTAGAACTGCTCGGGTGCAGAGGTGAAGATCAGGGACAGAGGCTGTTCAGAGASTTCATTTGAAAACTCTTGGAGGAAAACAAAAAGTTTAAAGAGATAAGTTTAATCCTGAAAACAACAGGATATTTTCCTAGAAACTAGTGCAGAGAGAGAGAAATGCTTGGCATTTGGAAGGGAGAGGGGAGGTCAAGGGCCCAACCACATCAGCTGATGGTCAAGGTCCAGCCTTGGTCAGTGTGCCAAGACAGGGAGAGAATAACTTTCCAGTGCAGCCCCCAGGAACATGATCCAGCAGGACAAAGGCAGAGATGGGGTTGAGTGATCCCTGTGAACCCATCTCTGTGGGTGATAAATATTTAGGAGGGAGGAGAATTGTTGATGTTAGTGGCTGATGCTTATCACAAGATGTAGGATGGATAAACATTTGGGCTGCAGATGATGGGATCATGGAATCACGGGACGGATTGGGTTGGAATGGACCTTAAAGATCATCCAGTTCCARCCCTTCCGCTATATCTTGTCCTTCAGTGTTTTTATCAGAAGTGATGCTGGAAAATGAGGGAACTGCTTTAAACAATGGAACACCCAAGATATTTGGGAGAACCTCTATCTCCAATCTGTAGAAAACCCTGAGATTCCTCCTCAGGAATAACACCAAGTGCTCCATTTTGGCCACTAACCACGTGGATCCCGTTTGTGTTTGGTTGCAGGGTGGTTGTGCTGGAGAGCAGGCCCACGGAAAATCCCACAGCTCACAGCAACCTCTACATCTTGGCTGGACATGAAAACAGTTACTGAGCAACACTCACCCAACAAAACAACAGAGGGAATTGGCCACTTTGGAACCAAGGAGCTTTAGGAAACCGGGACTTGCCGTTTCTTGTCTTGACACCRGAATTGTGTTGGTTTTTAGGGTGGGAATCAATCCATTTTTGCAGCTGGGAACAGCTGGTTCTGTCTCTTGCCACTGTGTGGTTGGTTATGTCGAGTTTGCTTAATAAAAGCTGAGATAAAGAGCCCTTTACTCGTTAGTTCTAGGGAAACAGAGCCTTGAAACATGTTCTGCAGTAAAGGTGCCATAAACTGTTAAATATTTTCCTTCCCTTGGATTTTCCTTTTGTTCTGTAGATACAGATCTAGTGCTGGCTGTTGCCCTGTTTTATACTGAGTCTTATTCTTAATAAAACAAAGATTTGTGTAGGAAGTGAAAGTATCTGCAAAGCTTTTTGGTTTTAAATCTGCCATTGGGTATGGCTTTGTATAATAGACTATTTAATCCTTATTTATTAATCTGCTGCTAGGATGGGGTAATGTCTAACTTTTAGCAAAGGAAGGTTGCAGAGCAGCTTACAATTTTTTTTATTTTACAGTTGTATAAAGATTTGATTATTCCTTTTCCTTGTAGGGATGTAGTGCATTACTGAGGGGTGTGTTACAGTGTTGGGTGATCTTGTAAAAAAATGCAGTTTTGTACAACAAAGTATTTTGTACTGATTTTTCTGCCTGCAGAATTGCCATAAAAGGGATTTTCTTACTYCTAGACGTAGGGTGTGTGTACACAAAGTAGAATATTGATATCAGACTTGTTGCTCCTGGGTGGCTGTGTACAATATCCATGCGTGTGTGCGTGTGCATGTGTGTGAAGTTGACTGGCAGTGTGTATTTTTTATATATATATTTATATATATATATATATAAAAATGTACAAAACATATATGCTTTATTTTCATAAATTAGGGATAAGCCTTGTGACATGAAATGGAAATTGTGGCAGGTCATCATCCTTAATGAATGAAAGTATCATGTATCCAACTGCCCACGACGTGTCGTTTATTTGTGCTATTCCACAGGGGAGCCTGGAGCCATAGCCGAGCCTGAGCAGCATTCCAGCTGCACCAGACAGTGGGTTGGGAATGGCTGCTGCCCCAGCTGGGTAGTATAAATAAACATGATAAGAACCAGTATTCTATATCCAAGCTTTGATCACTTTTTCCCTGTTGGTCACCTGCATTTTTTTCCTTTCTCTTTCTCCATTAAAGAGTCGCATCGGTTCCTTTTGTCTTCCTCATTAATTAAAATTCTTGAGGTACCATGAAATATAGACTGACTCCAGGAGAGCATCTGGTTTTACTACCTCACATTACCCTGCTGGCTTTGATGTGAACACAGTCCTTGGGCAGGTGCAGTAGCAGCTCATAAACATTTAAATTGAAGGGTTTTTTAATTAAACGCCGCAGGAGACGGCTGCCTCTTCAGCTCCTGAGATCTGCTCCCTAGGAAGGAGAGGTTGGAATTCCCAGGTCATTTTAACAGAGCAGTCAAGGTGTGTGACAGCTGGGAGTGGTTTGGTGCTGTGTTGTCTGCGTTGGCATCGGGCTACGTGATCCATAATTTAGCACGGAGGGAATTGTCTGGGCCCACGTGATGGCTCAGGGATGTGTGGTTGCTCAGGACAGCTGGAAGTTCGGAAGGTCCAGAGGGAAAACAGCCCTGCACACATTTAGCATTTTAGCCACTGTCATTCGAAACTAATTCTTGTTGACTTGTCATCTAAATCAGGGCAAGCTTTTCAGTTCTGACACTGTGTCAAAGCTTAATAAATAATAAGTGTAGAGATAAAAACCACAGAGCATGGAAAATGTGCTTTGAGGGTGGTCAGCTGGAATTGGATCAGCAGTATTAAAAGCAGGACGTGTGATTTTTGTCTTTTGAAGAAGTTGAGTTCTCTAGTATTGAAATTACTTCTCCACAGGTAACAGTGACTGGTGATTAACCTCAAATGGTGCCACTCTTGGTCTACAGGGACTTTAAAACAAACATGAAGACAAAGTGAAGCACCAAGTGTAGATATTGTAGAGCAAACACTTTTTAATTTACCTCATTCACTACAGAAGGTAATTTCAGCTTCATCATTGAAAACACTTAAAGGAGATGTCTAAAAGACTAGAGAAACTTGTAAATAAAATTTGAATATTTATGGGGAATAACTGGAGTAAATAACTCTTAGGTCATGACACTGTCATGCAGAAATAATGAACTGAAAGTATTTTTCTTTGAATGACACGAATGACTGGTGTTTTGCTAGATCATAAAGAATAAACTTAGGAAAGTCCTCGTTTAATCAAACCTTTTTTAGCTGTTGAAGCATTTCTAGTGGCATGTTGTGAAATGCTTTGTGCTGGTTTCATAGACAGTGGCATTTTTGGCATGATCTGCAAGATGCTGTTTCCTAGTGTAAAACCTCACTTTTGTTCCATATTACAGAGCAGATTTGCGTGTTCCATGGTCAACCCAGCCAGCCTCGGTGACTCTGATCAGTATAATTTGTATTTGACTGTTTTATTTAGTCTGGTATTGTCTGTATCTTTGTTTTTGTGGAATTTAAACCAGCGTTGAGAAAGCCAAGTAGGGGAGCTTGGGGGTTATGAAGCAAAAGCTTGCTCAGCCCCTCATTCCTCGTTCAACAGTTATCAAAGTTTTAATTATTGGATGCACAAGTTCATGTATCCGACTTGAAAGCCTTAAAACAGGCTCCCAGAGCTCTTGGAAGTACAAACAGCATGGGAAGAGCAGTCTGTGGATTAGTCTCTTTGGATTTCCTAACCCAATTCCTTGCAAGTGAAAAATACACCTGGAATTGTGCTGACATCTCTTTAAAGAAGAAAGGTACAACGCATCAGTGAGCCACGGTGTCTCTGGATGGAAAGGACAAGATGGGGAGACTCTGAAATGTGCTTTTTTTACCTTGTTTAGTCGTTAGGTGTAACTGAGACTCATAACTGCACTCGTTCAGTTTGTGTAACCAGGCTTTGTTCCACGGGAATTTCTGTTGCAGTTCAGTCTATGCCAAATAAACTGCTTTATTTGATCCGTGGCGTGGTGACTCGCTGGGAACAATACCTTATCAGAGGGATCTCGGGAGAAGCCAGCTGGGCTCCAGGGTTTGTGGCCGCTGTGGGAAGGACCTGGCGCCACTGTTCTCCATCCTACAGATTGCTGGGAGCCAGCAGCAGCTCCCAGGAAAGCTGGATATCACAGGAGGGAGAAATCACAGTAGCCGGGGCAGGTTATTCCCAGCCCAGCCTGCTGCCCGTAACCTGGGATCACTGTGGAACAACTCAGGCGTTGTCTGGCTGGAAAAGCAGAGTCTGGCTGCCTTGTGCCTGGGAAGAGAGCAGGGGCTGGTGGGCTCTGAAAGGCTGCTGGGAGTAGGAAATCACGGCTCAGCCTCAGCAGGATCTAGAGCAGTTTACACCTTGTCCTCGCACATCGGCTGCCTGTTTGCTGCAGGTGCTTCAGACGCTGTAGCTGTATCCCACATCTGCAGGGATGTGCTGAGGTAGAGGGAAAAGGAGGTTGTAAATAATGAATGGACAACACAAAGAACTGCCAGTTACTGGTAAATAAATACACAGCAATATTCCTCCTCTGCAGAAGGTTGTTACCTCTGCGGGTGAATCTTGGCAGCTGGAATGTGAGGACTACACATCCCTGATGGATGTGGCTTGGGAAGCAAAGTAATTAGCAGATCTTTTTTCTGAGTTGGGAAGCACCTCAGTAAAGGATTGGGAGGGGAGAAGGATTGAGATGGAATGGGGTGTCCACACATATATCCAGCTCTAATATTGGAAGCAATCGCCACCCCAAAAGGCCACCTTTGTCAGGGGATGAGGAAGGGCTGAGGATCCAGGGACTCAGGAAAGACAACAGGAAGGTAGAGATGGAAATGCTCGATGGACGCGTCTGGCTGCTGACAGGATCCCGTCTGGTGACAGACACCTGAGATGCTGGAACCGTGCAGTGGGAAAATGTTCCAAGGAAACCTCCAGGTGCTGGAGGAAGGTGCAGGCGCTGCTTGAGGCTGGCCGACCCTGTGGAAGGGTGTTCCCTCTTTTAACCCTGCAGGGAAAGGGAGTAAAACCCAGAGATCCTCTGGATAGGCAGAGGGGGGCAAAGACAATGTGATCATGGCAGGGGCTTGGAGCTGGGTGGTCTTTAAGGTCCCCTCCATCCCAAACCGTTCTGTGGGTCTGTGACTCCATGAACGCGGCGCGGCGGGGCACGAAGCCCGGCGGGGATCGTGAGGTGCGGGGTCAGCGTGCGGCCCCAGTACAAGCCGSAGGGATCCCCCGCTCTCCCTCCCGGGGACCGCCCCGGCCCTTGTGGTGTCCCCGGGGCGGTTCCTGGGGCTGTCCCCGCCGGGGAGACTCCCCCGCCCGGGGCCCGCCCCGGCTCCRCGCTGAGGCGGCGGCGGAGCCCGGCGGGGCAGCCCCGGCCATGGAGCGCTACGAGAAGCTGAGCAAGGTCGGGGAGGGCTCTTACGGCGTCGTCTTCAAGTGCCGCAACAAGGACACGGGGCAGATCGTGGCCATCAAGAAGTTCCTGGAGTCCGAGGAGGACCCTGTGATCCGGAAGATCGCCCTGAGGGAGATCCGCATGCTCAAGGTGGGCGGCCGCGGCGGAACGGAGCCCGCTCCCGGCACGGGCTGTGCCCGCCGCAGGGAGCCCTGGCAGAGCGGGGAAGCCCTGAGGGAGCTGCCGGGGACGGGGCTGGGGGAGAGCCGTGAGGGGACGAGGCGTCGTGAGGGAACAGGGCATCGTGAGGGGACGGGGTGTCAGGGCAGCAGTGAAGGAAACAGGGCATCGTGAGGGGACGAGGTGTGAGAGCAGCAATGAGGGGACAGAGTGTCGTGAGGAGAGGGGGTGAGAGGGCAGCATGAAGAGGTGCCAGGGAACGTCCGACCCGCTTGTCCAGGGATGGCGATGCCGGGTGATCCTGCCCAGCCCGGGCGGGGAGGGTCGGTGCAGGTGGGAGCTCAGACACGGCAATGAGCAGCCGCCAGGTGCCTGCGGCTTCTGCAGGAGGAGCATCAGCGCGGTCACGGCTGTGCCCGGCACAGAGGGATTGATCCAGGCCCTGTCCCCCATGGAGTCAGCGATGTCCTGGCCGGTGTGGGCACAGCTGTGCCCTTAGTGGGTGTCACAGACCCCTCTGCGTCCAGGAGATCCCCCAGAACTGTTGGAACCGGTACAAAACACGTGGGCAAAAAGTGAGYCTAGACAGCACGACGAGGGGGAGAGCCATGGGGCACAGCTCTCCCTGCTCCCTGATTGATAAATCTGCCCCAGCTCCTCCTTAAAAATGCCCTTTCTGAGCCCCTGGTGCTGCAGGATTCAGCTGTGGATTGAATGCCAGGGGCAGTGCAGGGTATTCACACACAGAAGCCACAGCAGAACCAGCACCAGGGAGCCAAGGCAGCACCTTGTCTTTGCTGATCCTTTCCTGACCTCTCTGTGAGAGCTCATCCCCACACGTAAATGGGTCATTCATTCAGCCTCTGGCTTTATTTTCCCCATGAAATAAAAGCACGGGAGCATCTGCAGTGAGTCACACCCCAGGTCTATGAAGCATGCAGAAATGAGGAGAGACCCAGGAGAAAGAGAGGATGGGGTAAGGTTTCCTTTCTCACTCCCAGCTTCTGGGCAAGGATTCTGGAGCCAAAGGTTGTGCCCGTTGCTTCATACTTAGAGACATTTGTAGACTGTTGGGAGTCTGTCCCATCTCTTTTTCAATTTGTGTGTTCATTTGGTCTCCATAGTTTCCTGAKGCTTTAGGAATGTGTTGTGTGAAAAAAAAATATTTCCTTTTAATTGTTACAAACTTGCTGCTGGGTGATGGCACGCAGTACCCTCAGCTGTGTGTTCCAAGAAGGGGGAAGTGTTCCCTTTGCACTTTCTCCGGGGTGCTCATGATTTTACACCTGCCATCCTAGGAAAACCATCATCTAGGAAAAAAACATATTTATTTTTCAGTTGGATTTTGGGGAGAAGCAGCCTAAGTTTTTCTCCTATCCAAARTAAACAGAGGATGCAGCTGTATAATTTCAATAAACAATGCTARAGATACATTAAGATTAAATTGATATGAAAGATCTGAAAAGGAAAACAATCATTGCAGAAGTCCCTTATAATGCAGTTGGGAACTGCATCATCCTTAAGGATCCAAAGCCACTGCAGCCAGGAGCAGCAGGATCTGTGTTGGGGCACTGTTGGTTTTAACAAGTGCAGACCTGCTTGACTCTTTTCAGCTTTTTCTCTGTAAATAGTAACAGTTTGCTTGTTTGTTGAGGCACTTTGTGGCTTAGGCAACTCCTGTTTGTCAGAGATGGAGTGAGATTGAGTTTCATCAGTAAAAAATTGTGGGGCCTGAWAAATCATTTTTCTGCACAGTAAACACCTCGTAGACAAAGGARCCAAGGGAGGTGGAGTGGGAATTTACAGAGTCTTGAAACCACGGAATCCAACAATGGTTTGGGTTGGTAGGGATTCCAAAGATTATCCAGTTCCAACCCCTCTGCCATGGGCAGGGACACCTTCCACTAGCCCAGGKTGCTTCAAGCCTCATCCAGCCTGGCCTTGGATGCTTCCAGGGATGGGGCAGCCACAGCTTCTCTGGGCAACCTGKGCCAGGGCCTCTCCACCCTCACAGCCAAKAATTCCTTCCCAGTATCCAAGGACAAGGGGSAATGGCTTCACACTGCCAGAGGGCAGGGTTAGATGGACTACTGGGAAGAGCTTATTGCCCACMCACTTAGGTCAGCTCCCAAAATAAGTACACACAGGATGAGCTGCAGCTGAGCTGGTGCTTCACGTCGTGCTGTGCTTGTATAAAGGGTTCAGCTTAAGGAATTGCRACCAAATCTCTCCCCCACACCTCCACCCTGTGCAGTACCTGACCAGGCCACCCCCTGTGTGTTGCAGCAACTCAAACACCCCAACCTGGTGAACCTGCTGGAGGTGTTCAGGAGGAAGCGGAAGCTGCACCTGGTGTTCGAGTACTGCGACCACACGGTGCTCCACGAGCTGGACAAGCACCCCCGCGGGTGAGTGGCCCCTCCCTCGCCCGCAGCTCTGAGCTCAGGACTCGGGGTGTCCATGTCGTTGCTGCCCTGTGGGTTTTCAGAGGAACTTCATTAATTACAGCAGAGGTTTCTCAGCCCAGTGCCCAGAGCTGTCTCTGTTACTGTGGTTGAGCAATGACATCCACAAGAATGGCGTAGGAGCCGTGTGTCCCTGCTCACCGTGGAGATGGGAGCGCTCAGCCGAGCGTTTGGGAGAGCTTTGGCTGGCTGGGGAGCAGTGAACTCCAGGGCTTGGGAACAGCTTGTGTCCTGCTCCTTCCACTGCTCCCATCGCTGTGGGCACTGGGGCAAGGTCGCTGAGCACCCAAATACGGAATCAGAGACTCGTAGAGTCACTTAGGTTGGAAAAGCCTCCTAAGACCATYGAGTCCAACTGTTAATCCAGCACTGCCACGTTCACCACCATGTCCCCAAGTGCCACACCTACACAGCTTCTGAACACTTTCAGCTCTCCAGAGGACGTGTGGCTTGGCAGGAATTCCCAGGAGCTGTGCCTGCACCTCTCTGTAAAGCTTCTCTTCAAACAGGTGCTTGCACCAAGTGTGAGCTACACACAGGGGTTGTTCTGTTGACACCTTGTGAAGGACACTCCCACTAAATACATTGTCCCTAATTATCCACGGTGCCTTGGTGCTGTGGAAATGCTAAGCAGAAGTCCATAAATCATTTCACAGGCCTGGAGCTAGATGAGTTGCCTGCAGGATTGGGGGGTTGAGTAAACAAAGAGGAGCCTGTTACTCCCTTTCTCCCTGATGCAGAGCTCTAGGAGAATGGAGCATGCTGATAGCACGTGGCTTCCTGAGCTGCTGAGCAGCTGTCACCCCACTTTGAACCTCTTCACCTGGAATCTGAAGAGAGGATGGATAACTCTCTTTGAAGAAAATACTTCCCCTTTGCTTACTGTTCATCAGAACAACTCCAGTGTGAAGGAACATGTAGCAGCTGGCTGTATACTTTGCTTTTCATCTTTCCAAGGGCAGATGGTCAAGTCTTGTGGTGAGGTTAAGATGGGTGGGCACGTGCTGTTACCAGCTCATTTGACCAACTCCATCCCTTGTCAGGCTGCCAGAGCAGCACTCCCATCGTTCTGGGATGTTTCTGGAAGGAATCTCTAGCATTGCCACAGCAGTGTCAGCAGTGTCAGTGTCCTACTGACAGCAGAAAGTGGAAGTCAGGCTTGAAAGAAAAACCCAGCTTGTATTGTTTTGGTTTAGTTTTTGGATAGGTTTTTTTCTTTATAATAAATCAGAAGCTTTTCAGCATTAAACATATGAAATAAAATTGCATTTGAGTTTGAAAGTGCCAAGATTGTCACCTGTGCCTTTCCTGGGGTTGTTGCAGAGCATTACAACAGCTAAGGAAGTTTAAGAACTGTTGCCCAGTAACTGAAAGAGAGGAGAGGGAGCTGGGAAGTGTTTGCCAGCCGTGGGAGAGAAGGTGAGGGGATCCAAACCAAAGCAGAGCTTTATGCTCTTGTCTGASCATCCTTCCCTGCCCATTTTGTCACCTCTCCACTCTGGACAATCAGTGCCATGGCAGCATTCCATGTATCTATACCACGGATACTCCAACAGTTCCAACCCTGAGCAGTTGCCAAGGCAGAAATTCCTGTTGGCATTTCAGGAGTGCCAGGAAGCGTGGATGCTAAACACAGCCACAGGACAGGATCTGCCACGGACTCACACTTTGCCGTGTGGTCACAGTGGCAGCCCCGTGCTGGCTGTGACAGTGGTACCAGACAAGCTGTCACACTCTCAGCTGCCATAAATCCCTGTGTCTCGTTGCACTGACTGGATTTGGAAGTGTTTCCTGACTTCCCTGGTGGTTTTTGCTCAGAGATCCCTGTGCAGTGTCAGCACTCATTTTCCYTGTAATGGTGAGGTTATTGTTAATGGCCAAAATACAACTGTGCTTTTTCCAACAGGGTGCCAGAKTACCTGGTGAAGAGCATAACCTGGCAGACCCTCCAGGCTGTGAACTTCTGCCATAAACACAATGTGAGTCCCCCAAACAGCACTAACAACTGCTGGAACACAGCCTTGGAAGAGAGGGAGGTTCTGTTGGCATTTTCCTGATTACAGAGCTTTCATGGGATGGAATCAGATGGAATCTCCTGTTCTCAACAGGAAAGAGCTGAAATATTGGTGTATGCCCACAGCAGCTGCCTTCACTGTCACACAGGCCCCTTGGGTTGCCTGTCAAGGAATGATTTGCTCTAATGACCTTAGACAAGCTTCCAGGGGGAATAGGAATGTACTCTGGTGTGTTCCCTGTGCCCTGCACTGCTGCTGACCTTTAGGAAAGTGCCTTACCAGCTCATCAGCTGAGAGSTGAGCAAACTGCTGCTGATTTCCCAGAAAGCCCTTCAGTTGACTGTCACAGGGCAGTTGACTGAATCATGGCACCAGTTAAAAGGTTTCAAAACTTAGACTCAGTAAACCCATTTTACAGCCCCTCCTCTGCTCTCTGGAGGGAGACAGGAGTTGTGTGCAAGACAGATACTTCAGTGGGAATGTTTTAAGAAGCAGGGAAGGAGAAGGAGCCTTTGGAGAAGTTCTTTAGGCAAACTTAGCTATAATTGTCTTTGTTCATCTGCCAACGTTTGAGATTTAAGAGTGGGGCAGGACATGGCCCCTGGAAGGGATGTTTTGTCTTTGCTGGGAGAATTATGTCCAGTTGAGTCACAGGAACTTGGCCACAGGTCTCTCCTGCTTCCAAGATTTGTTGGTTTGCGTCTGTTTTCTGTTCCCCTGCTCAGTCTGAAAGATTTAATGGAGTTTTAGAGCAGAGAGAACAATGAGATGCTGCAGCCTGACCTGCTGTAGATCACAGGTAGTGAGGTTTTATGCAGCTGCCCTTTTTGGAACTCCATGGCAGTGGTTTAATAAGCAACATTTCAGTCCTCAGGAGGAGACACAATAATTTACCACCAGCTTGGCGAGGAAAGTCCAAGGTGTTTGCACTGAGGAGATGATGGGGAGGGACAAGTGAGCAAGACCCCAGTGAGTTGAGTAGAGCTCGCTCAAATGAGCTCTAAATCAAAGGTCTTTGCTAGTTTGATCAGCAGAAATTCTTTGCCAAGCCCAAATTCAGTTGTGAAGGTCAGGGTCACCTCCAAAGAATCATAGATTGCTGGTGTTGGAAGGGACCTCTGGAGATCATCTCATCCAACCCTCCCAGTCAGGCTGGCTCAGCTAGAACAGGCTGTTCAGAAACTTTTCCAATCAGGGTTTGAATATCTCCAAGGCTGGAGGCTCCACAGACTCTCTGGACAACCTGTTTGGTTGTCTGGCCACTCTGTAAGTGAAAAAAGATAAAATAAACTGCTTAGGTTTAATGGAATTTCCTGTGTGCTCAGCTTGTTCCTGGTCTCTGTGTTTCACTGGCACCCCAAGGAGAGCCTGGCTCAGTCTCCTGTACCCCTTCCCATCAGGTATTAAAGCACATGGAAAAGTTTCCCCCTAAGCCTTTTCTTGATGGTCCCAGCTCTCTCATCCTCTCCTTGTATGTCAGACACCCTAACCCCTTAAATTTCAGTAGCCCTTCACTGGAGTCACTCAGGTATCCTCACATCATCTCTCTACTGAGGATCACAAATCTGGATGCAGAGCTCTGGATGTGTCTCACCTGTGCTGAGCAGAAATCAGCACAGGTGAGACCGAGCTCTTGCTGAGTTTTGCCAGGAAAATTGTTTGCTAGGAGCTTCCCAGCTGGTTCTGGGAGCTGACTCCGTGTTGTCCAGGTGATACAGATCTGTGCAGCTGAAGCTGGGAGCCTGCACAGTGTCTCTTCCCAAAGGTGGGCTATGGACAGGTCATTGTCCTGCCTGGCAGGATGTGGCTTTAGCTGCTGTCCAGAAATCMTTCCATCTTTTTCAGCAGGAATAACTGCCTGGCACAATTTGCAAGGGGTGTGTGGCTGAATTTATCTGAGGGCCAGGTTAAATACTTGCTTCTAACCTTGTTTTTTTTTTCTTTTTCCAGTGCATCCACAGAGATGTAAAGCCAGAGAACATCCTGATAACAAAGCACTCGGTCATCAAACTCTGTGACTTTGGATTTGCTCGAATACTGAGTGAGTGCTGACTCACCACGTGCACGGAGTGTAGGATCAGCCTTTCAAACACTCACTTGTCTTTGTCTGATGCACTGCAAATCATCCTATGTAAAAGCCTGTGTGTTTTCCCAGGGAAGCTGTGCCAAAGGCTGGGTAGAGATTCCCAAACCTTAAAGGGAGGGAGCCCAGACACCGCGGTGACGTCTCTAAACAAGCCGAGCTACCTGCAGGGACAGCCGAGCCGCTGGGGGTGCTGGCACTGGGAGATGGAAGTTGGCCTTGGGCGTCTTGGAGCTGCCCAGCCGTTGTTTATGCAGTGCTGGAGACACAGCTGGAGTTCCCTGGCAGGAAGAGCCCCTCTGGCTGCCTCTGCAAACAATGGCTTCACATTTTCCGTTGTAAATAAACCCCCTRATCTGGTTTTTTTTAGCTCCTGTTCAGACAAATCACGTGGGCTCCGAGAACTGCCCACTGGCTGGTGCAGGGCCGTGCTGTGGAGCTCTGCACATTTTCATTTGGAGAAAAACACGGCCTTGATTTTTGCCAGATCCTAAGTGTTTCCAAAGTTGGGTTCTGCTGGGGGCCAGTGACTCATCCTGTTCCTGCAGCTTTTGCCTGCCCGGGAGGTGCCCCAACATGGGTAGCAACCGATGATGGCTCCTCTGCATCGCTCTGATCCCACATTCCTGTTTGTGTCTCCCTTCCCTTCCCTGACCCCGACCCAGCTGGTCCCAGTGACTACTACACGGACTACGTGGCCACCAGGTGGTACCGCTCGCCGGAGCTGCTGGTGGGGGACACCCAGTACGGCCCCCCCGTGGACGTGTGGGCCATCGGCTGCGTCTTTGCCGAGCTGCTCTCCGGGGTGCCCCTGTGGCCCGGGAAGTCGGACGTGGACCAGCTCTACCTCATCCGCAGGACCCTGGGTGAGTGTCCCCCCGCACCGAGGCCTCTGGCAGGACTAGAGCTTGCCCCGGAGGGATTCCCTCTCTGGGGAATTGGAAGTAGCCAGGAGGGGAATTTACCCAGTGGATCTCTCCTTTTAGTAAGTGCTGGTTTAYTTGAGGTGTTCCTGTCCTTAAAAAGGAGCTGGGTTTTCCTGGCATGGCATGCGTGTGCTAACAGTGGACCAGGCTGTGGAAGCAGGATCATTGCCTGCAGACTGCCAGGAACCATCCGTCCACTCTCTTTAGCAGTGGTGGCCTCTGGGAAGCTGGATCTGGTGCTGAGCAGATTAGGAAAGATGTGGGATGTGTTARGTGACCACCGGACGCCCCTCCTGGTTCCTTGGGGTGGCTTGGTGACTGCTGGGGTGAGGGAGCACAGGGACATCTTCAGCTGTCTSCACACAGACAAAAACATGAGGTGCCTGTATCAGAAAGGACCAGGAATGTTTTGCATAAAGGTTTGAAAGATCCAGGTATTTTTCAGGGTTTGGTACCAAGCCAAGTGGTCAGTGAAYGGTTGGATTCAGTTCATCCCAGCTTTGGAGGTCTCACAAGCGTCATCAGTGCCTGCTGATGGCTGYGTGCCTGGGAAAGGGAGTGTGAACGTTGCAGCCTGTCTGTTCCATGTGTTTGTTGTTATTCATCGAGGAATTTTAGCAGCCACTATGGATTTATTTGTTAAATGAAAGAGCTGTTATCCCCCATAACACTTAAACTAATCCAGTCTCGTTTATTCTGCTTGATTTTGGTGTGTAATGTCTGATTTCCTGGGTGACAACGAACAACCCCCCACTTTTAACTGAAATTTGTTGGAATTGACTGAGAGTTGTAATTTTTACTGAGCAGTTCATAACACTACAAAGGTGACTAATGGCTTTAAACAAATAAGCTCCTTAGCWGGAAAAATAGTTCATCACTGATTGCTTCATCCTCCAGAATTCATTAATGCCTGYGTTAGGTAGCTATAATTTATTTTTAATAATAGGGTTTCAGCRAGAAGAGATTCCCATTGGATTGTTGGATCCAGGTGCTGGACTGAGGACGTGTTCACAAAGCAGAGCTCTTTGATTGAAGCTGTGCCATTATGGGGGTTGGCATTGTACTGGCTCCTTTGCTATGAATTTGATTTTAATATTTTCCTTGCTCTGAGGTGCTCTAAGCTTCAAAATTGCTGCCTTCCTGGTGGGGCTGTGTTTCAGCTCTTTTTTATACAGCACACTCAGGGGTGTCCAAAGAGAATTTCACCCACTAGGAGTGAAATTTTCCTGTAGCTGGAACACTTGTGGCCCTGCCTTTCCTTCAGCACAGTCGCACGGGTGTGGGAACACTGATGGCCAAAATGGACATTTATTGTCACAAAAGAACATTTCCTTGGCTCACTTGGTGCTATTCCATCTCCTCAGATGTTCTTTTGGATGGCATCAGACGTGTTAGAGGATACAACCTTGTTCAATGCAGGCACTGTAAAAACAGCAAATTAATCCAACTTTGTTTGTTTTTTTAATTCTTGGTTGAAGGGGATCTCATTCCCAGGCACCAGCAAGTGTTCAGCGCCAACCAGTTCTTCAGTGGGGTAAGAATTCCAGACCCGGAGAGCATGGTAAGAGCTGCCTCCAGCTGCACTTCCCTCACTTCCCCAGCTTGCTCAGTTCTTTGGTGCACAGCATTTTTTCCCTATCCAAAAGTTTTGTCCTCTGCTTCGCCAGTGTGCACCAGAATATTATTTGGAGGTGGCTGAACCTCTCATGACATTTTAACTTACAGCCTGTGTAAAAGCAGTCAAAAGATGTTTAATCTCTGCTCCTTTGCCTCATTTCTGGTGGCACAGCAGCCAATCCCCMCATCCTCAGTAATGCCAGGCCTCTGAGCACATGGAATGATGGAGGCATTTTGTGAGGAACAAGTCATGTTGCTATGGAAAGCTGGGTCTCAGTACCCTGATGAATGAAAAGCTTGCTAATATGAGTCCACTCACTGTTTTTTTTTCCCTTCAGGAGCCAYTGGAAATGAAATTCCCCAATATTTCATACTCTGCTCTGGCTCTCATGAAGGTAAGAAAAATCCAGCTTGTGGAGGAACCCTGCACTGAGATAAACAAATGTCATCAGGTGTGAGAGTTGGGGACCTAGTTATCAGAGAGCCATTGAAAAGTAGAGCTGGTTTGCTACCCCATGTGATTGTACCTGTTCCTTGAGCCACAGTTCCTGCTACAGTCAKGGATTCCCCATCCCTGGAAGTGTCCAAGGMCAGGTTGGACRGGACTTGGAGCAACCTGGGATAGTGGAAGGTGTCCCTGCCCATGGCAGGGGGTGCAACAAGATGATCTTTAAGGTCCCTTCCAACCCAAACCATTCCATGATTAATTTTTGCAATTGTTGGGTAATTAGCTGTTCCTCAAGCTTCGTGCTGACTCTGAAAAGCCACTCTTAGAATCCATTAAAAAAATTATTAACACGTGTACTTGTGGGAATACTCATTGGCTGTGATGAGTAGCTGGAACTGTGCAGACCTGTTTAATGAGTGTTTTGTGTGTTCCCTCATCTTTTTTTTCTAAGGGCTGCCTTCGGATGGACCCTGCGGAGAGGCAGAGCTGTGAGCAGCTGCTGCAGCATCCCTATTTTGACAGCTTCAGGGAGGCAGCAGAGCTGGGGAAAGAACATGAAAAAAGCACTCGGAAACCAGCCAGGCTGACTCGGAAGCACATGCCAGGGGTAACGTTTCCATACTAAACATTCCGTGCCTAAGGAGGGGCTGGTTCTTTGGTTGGCTCCCGGGGGGTGGGCTGTGCTGGCAGGTGAGGGTGTTGGACTGCTCTTAGTTTTATCCTGAGGAGAAAACAAACCTCCTGGCTAAAGAGTAACTCCGGACAAACTGGATTTTGCACTGCGGCTCCATGGGGCACTGGGGATAAACAGCACAGCCCTGTGAAGGATAAGGTTTATCCAGGAATGTGCATTCCTGACAAAGAGCAGCAGGAGAGCTGAACAAGCTGGAGCCACTCATGTGGCTGGTTTAATTCGGGGTCTTTTTGGTGCTTTTTAATCCTGAATTATGGAGATAGGAAAAATACTCTCTTCTGTTTGTAACTGCTGATGGGACATGATCCCATACTCAGCTCCACAAATTATCCCATGCTTTGGGTATTTCTGCAGCTGGAGTTGCCAAGCAAATGTGTCCCTGCTGCTTTGGCCTTTCCAGACTCCATCCCAAGTCCCCAAGTCCAGCCTCGCAATGCAAGTTATTCCACAGTTCTTTTTTCCTGTGAGCCACACTCCCCACAGCAGCTATAACTGGGAGCTGGGAACAGGCAGGGRAGTTCCTCTCACAGGAGGTGAGGGATGGAGAACTGCTACAGCCTGTGAATTCCTGGGTCAAACTGATTTCCCTCTTCATTTTCACCACCTGGGATGTAACAGCACTGCTTTTCTTGCCTAAAGAAATTCTTTAATGAGTTGTTCTCCTTGCAGTCCAGTCATAAAACCCCAGAATCTTTGTTTGGAAAGTACAGGGTTATAGTAGGAACAGCTTTATAGCTTCTATTGCATGTGAAAAAGGAAATGCATGCTTTATTCCCATTCCAAACAAATAAGACACAGTGTAACTTTTCCTTTAGTTACAGCACCTGCCTCAGCTGACCAGCAGTAACGTTCTCCCAGCTCTGGACAGCAAGAAGCACTGCTGCAAGACAAGGAAATCCAACTACCACTTCCCAAACATCTGACTGGGTGGCAGATCAAAACTCAGTTGTTCAAAGCTCAAGTTATTCAGGATTTATAAATRGAGGATATGTGGTGGAAAACTAAATTACTAGAAGTTATGACATGTACAGAGTGGTCTGTCCTGTACTCTGGGTCACTGATGGAGGGGAAGTGAYGCAGAAAGAACTCCAAGCTCGTCTTAGTGTTCTGTGTACAAAGGAAAATACATTCTGCTTTAATTACTGATTGTCTGCTGCTTCGGGATTTCCCCAGCTGAGTGCTTACAGTTTGAATTTTAAAACCCTTCCCTGTCACCTGCATTTCAGACTTGGCAAGAGAAGTGAACTTTGCCAAACACTTCAGTCCCTCCTGCTTTAGATTGGGCACAAGTCCCTGCTCTGCGAGGAGCTGTAACTGTGCTGCTGATGGGGTGGAAGATGTGTTGGGGCAGCCCAGGCTGAGAGGAGCTGCCTGGCTGCTCCAGGGAGTTGTCAGCTCTCAGCTCCAGAGATACACCTGGCTTACGCCTGCAGTTACACAGCACAAAGGTTTGAAAGTTACTGGTGGTGACTTCACAGGCACCACTCCCAGGAGAACAGACCAACAATAACCCTGTTGTTTCTTTAGTCTTTTCAGAGCTTCTCCTGCAAGTTTTGTCCTTGTATTSTGCTTCTGACAAGAGTGAGGGCACTTGCTGGTAGTTACAAAAATGTTTTTATCAAAACTAATAATGAATATAATTTATAACATTGGCCAGACACAGGCAGGAATTCTACCTAAGCGTTTGTACGAGAATGACTCGGATTTGTGGAATCTCAGAATATTATATAGACTTTGAATAAAAGAAATGTAGCTTCTTTTTCCAATTTACTGGAGGTGTTTCACTATATAAAGTTTTACTACTGGGCAAGGAACATCCTCTTTTTACTTGACACTTAGAGCAAAAACGATTTCTCAGTACATTCAGTGCCCTTTCAGTGGGGCAGATGCCACGTCCTGGGTGTGCCTGTTGACCTTTTGTTTCCTTACACAGAGAGAACCATGTCTGAGACAGCACTATGGATCTGACTGCTTGRATTTGCTGCCTCCTGCCCTCCCCTACCACCAAAACCAGGGATTTGACTAAAAATGCTGTGTTSTCCCTGAGGATGAGTCACTCCCTCTGTGCTGGGCATTGATGAGGCCCCACCTCAAATCCTGGGGAYAGATTTGAGTCTCTCACAAGAAAGGCACTGAGGGGCTGGAGCATGTCCAGAGCAGGGAACGGAGCTGGGGAAGGGTCTGGAGCACCAGGASCGGCTGMGGGAGCTGGGAAAGGGGCTCAGSCTGGAGAAAAGRAGGCTCAGGGGGGACCTTCTGGCTSTGCACAACTCCCTGACAGGAAGGGGCAGCCAGGGCAGGGTCGAGCTCTACTCSCAGGGAACAAAGGACAGGACAAGAGGAAAAAGCCTSAAATTGAATGAGATGTTTAGATTGGATATTGGGAAAATTTCTTCATGGAAAGGGCTGTCCAGCCCTGGCACAGGCTGCCCAGGGCAGTGGTGGACTTACCATTCCTGGAGGGATTTAAAAGTCATGTGGATGTGGCACTTGGGGACATGGGGCAGTGGTGGCCTCGGCAGTGCTGGGGGAATGGTTGGACTCCATGATCTTGGAGGGCTTTTCCAACCTCAGTGATTCTCAATGACTTGTATTTATCAGGAATGTTGAGGATGCAGTTAAAGAGCTGCACAGGACTAATTTAGTCCATGTCAGCACACAGCAAAAACGTGCTCAAGGCTGTATTCAAGAGCTGCTGCTCCTCCACCAACAGCCATTTTCTGTTCAGCAGCTCAGTGTTCCTGGGGAGGTGACCCTACCTGCCTGTAGATCACTCCATTGAAACCAAACAACAAAAGCCAAAGCGTGAAGAACGCAAAAAAACACCCACAGCCTCTTTTATTAAATCAGCACCCACCGACTGGGCGAGACTCTCCGAGAGGGAACAGCTCTGGTTCCCACAGCAGCAACACCACGCGCTGACTGCACACACCCCGACGTTCTCACTGCCACTGTGCACTTTGGTTCTGTGCAATAAAATACTGGAAAACTTCTAACTGAGGTATTAACAGCTTCCTACAAAAACAGGAAACAGGTGCCTACGTGCAAAGGCCTGCCTTCTCTGTTGTCGAGACCACYGAGTTTAAGCTTAATAAAACTTAATTGCATAATTTCTCCGAAGGTCACATACAGCTTTTGAGGCTGCACTAAGAGAGCTGGGCTTACTTCCATACCTGGAAGTACAGCAGCATCTACAACTTCATTTATGCAACATAAGATAAATCCTAGGAAGTCACATACATCTCAGTTACACGCTGGTCTGTTTATTCCAAATCCAGCTCCAGCTCCAGGTTTGGCAGCGCCTGCTGGAGGACACGGAAGGTCGTTTCTTTCTCTCTGATCCCGGGAAGGTCACTCAGATACAAATATTCAAGGTTCCTGTAAATATTTGGAAAGAAAATGGGCAACTAYTATTGAACTGCTGACAGAGAAATTGGAGAAAGGATTATTCTACTGCAGTTTTGAGTATTTCAAATGGTGACTGGTCCTACGGGAAGTTTGTTTGTGAAGTAGGTGCTTGAGGTTTTTAGCTGCAGTATCCAACTGCATCCCATTCCCAAGCGCCCAGGTCTGCCCTGAGACCTTGAGGTAGAAGAGGATGGCGTGACAGGAAGCAGTGGGATGTGGAGGAAGCAGTAAAAGTTACAGGACACGGTCAAATCCTGCCCTGAAAAGCAGCTGCAGGAGAGGGGTCAGGAGTAGAAGCCAAGGTGATCATTAATTACTTATTCTTGAGCCAAACCCAGCCACCCCACAGCCCCATAGGTCCAAACCAGCCCTGACCCAGCCAGACTCCAGCCCCTCCACCCAACACAATCCCAAACAGCCAGGAGCAGGGTGCTATGGACATACGTCAGCTTGTGGAGTGCAAGGATGCCTTTGTCTGTGACATTCCCACAGGAAATGATCTTCAGCTGCTGGAGAGTCTTCTGGAGGTTGTTGGTCTCGCTGAGCCTCTGCAGACACTCGTCCTGTATGTACATGCACTTCTCCAGCTTGATATCTGTAACRTGCTCCAGACCATCTGCAAAGGCAAAAACGAGGATTTGCTTCAGAATAGCAGGACCAACCTGTGCTGGTTGTTAACTTCTCAATTTAATAACAGCCTCCAAAACCACCCAGCAATACATTCCTTTATACAGTGGGGCCATAACACACAATGAATCTCCAAAATCCCTTTGTGGTATTTCAAATAGAGGAAAACCTCGGGGTTTGAATCATTTTGGTAAGATTTAAAGCGCTTTGACATGGGAAAGTAACAAAAAAMCTGTACAATTTTGGGTAATAAACAAAGACTCTGCCATAGGAACATGCTAATGCCAGAAGTTCAAGGTCCTCGGCTGTGAAAAAGTGTTCCCCATTTTGGTTTCTGTTATTTAAAGACCTCCTGAAACACTTGTTTAATCTCTTATTCTTAGGAAACCAAGAGCTTGCTTTTTATTTGTCTTTGAAGACATCATAAATGCTTGGAGAACGAGCAGAATTACGACTTCAGAGACACCAAAATCACCACTTGGTGCAGAAGAATAATAATATTTATAATGCTTTTTGCTATGAACTCATCAAAATTTGTGGCACTTCCTTAGGGCTGTGGACACTTCAGCTAAAGGCTGGTGAAGTTCCCAACCTCCTTCTGCTTCGCACCACACCTCCAGCAACACCTCAGGCACTGAGAAATATTTGCAGAGCCATTTTAAAGGGGGAAAAAACCACCAAAGACTCATCAGTGTCTCGCTAAGGAATGAGAAAGCGATGCCTTTACTCATATTTTGATGCAGCTAAAATGAAGACCACTAAGGATAATCTCCACGGCCGCGTGTACGTTACCCAGGTAGTCAAATCCTCTGTACATGATGCAGGAGTCGGTGGCATTGATGGCTTCTATCTTGTACTTGCCCAGGGGCCCCGTGGGCAGCCCGTTGTAGTCCTGCTGCCACTTGGGAGAGCCCTGGTAGCGCACCAGGGCGCCGCAGCGCAGCAGCCACTCCGACGCCGCCCGGTCGGGGCCCACGGCTCGGATGCGCTCGTGGTCCACCCTGCACGACACAAAAAGCACCAACAGGGGGTCTGTAGCATGACAGAATTATTCCCTGGRCAATAATAAAGCTCCACAGCAAGTATTTGGTTATGTGCATGGTTAGATGTYGGAAAAGGAAGGATGTGATTTACCGGGAACGGTTTACGGGGAATTGTTTGGATTGTGCRATGCTTAGTCTGGCGTGAGGTTTTTTAACTTCAGTGGCAGATGCTTTTGGTGAAAAAAGGATGCAAATGCAACTGGATTTAACTCTCCTGACTGTTTCYTTCCATGTCTGTAAGGAGAGAAAAACCCCACGTTTCTCTACCTAGAGTAAGGCTTTACAATTGCAAATTTCTCTCCCCAGCATTGATAATGTAAAAACTTCTCATTGCCTGTCACGTGTCATTCCTGAAGCCTTTTCATACAATAATGGAGTCATTAAGGTTGGAAAGACCTTTAAAATCATCAAGCCCAATCATGAATCCAGCACCACCACTAAACCATCCACACTTTTTTTGAACACTTCAGGGATGGTGACTCCACCTCTTCCCTGGGYAGCCTCAACAATTACAGTTATTTAAAAAAACCCCACACTTCAACAATAGTTAAATTCCTTGGGTCCATTCAGGAAAAGAATGTATTTCTTAGTCTTAGAGGAATGCTGAAGGCAGAGACCTGGAAGAGGCTCCTGTCTGGTTGAGTTTCAGCGATCAGCTGCACCACACAACCCTTCCCACAAAACTAGAAGATGTAAGACAAAACTATGAGCTCCTGGAAAAAGTTATGGGCAGAGAAAATCTKTCACTGTGAAACTCTTTCTAAAAGTAAATATGAAAACCCCTGTGCCAGAACCACTTTGCAAGTGATGGGTTGGTTTGATGCCTCTCTAAGTAAAAGGTCACAATTATACTACTGGTTTAAGCAAGTTTTGGGGTCAAAGAAGACCAGRATTTAAGGAGGGAATCCATGTGGCCAGCTTGCCTTGGCCGTTCCAGGGAGGAGGCGGAGCACACACCTTCCTCTGAAAGGTCACAGCTTTGGAATGGGAAGCAGGTACGGAATGACCCCTAACCAAGCACCAACATGCAATCTGGGGGGAAATAAGAACATTAATGACAGAAAACGTTTCCTGCAGCGTAGGGATTTGATTCTTCTGCTTCACAAACCGCGCAGAGAATTTAAAGGACCTGATAATTAATTATTAACCAGCGACTCACTCTTACTTGTTGAACACGGCGTTCAGCCATCCCCAGAAGGCTCTACAGCTGCCAGGCGGCGGCGGCGGCGGCTTCCTCAAGAGCGTCCCCAACACCATCATCACCTTCTTGGAGAAGGGAGAGGGGAAAAGGGAGATGTTATTTGGAGCGCCAGCGGCAGCAGGGGGAGGCCGTTCCRCCGTCCGGGCCTGACCGGGGCTGTCAGCCCGGCGGAGCCCACGGCTGCGGGGAGCCCCGTCACCGCCCCCGAGCTGCCCCGAAAGCCGAGAGGCCGAACCTTGCCCGGAGGCCGGCGCGGCGCTGCCCTGCCCGGCGGAGCGGGGAAGCAGCGGGCGGAACGGGAGCAGCAGGGGCAGGAGGAGGAGGAGCAGGACGAGGTGGACGCGCAGGACGCGGCCCGGGCGGTTCCTCCGCCCCCAAGATGGCGGCGGCGCTGAGGGGCCGCGCGAGCCCGGGCCAGGCCGTGGCGCTGTGGCGGGTCCAGAGCCGGCGGCGCAGGTGAGGGCGGGGGGCAGCGGGGCGGGCCCGCCTCACGCCGCGCACCTGACCCTAGACCCGTCCTTCTTCCCGTTCCCCCATCCCTGTGCTCTTCTACTGTCCCCTTTCCCCTCGCCCCCTCCCCTCTCCTCATCCCTTTCCCTTAACCCTATCCCTGTCATTTTCCCCTTTTCCTATCCCCTATTCCTATCCTTTTCCCCTTCCCTTATCCCTTTCCCCTGTCTAACCTTTTCTCCTATTCCCTTTCCTTCCCTCCTATATCCCCTATAGTTGCTTTATTCCCTGTATTTTCTATATTCCCTTCTCCTATATCCCTTTCCCCATCCCTATCCTTTTCTCCATCCTCTTTCCTTCTCCCCTATATTCATTATGTGCCCTTCTCCTGTATTCCCTTCCCTTCTATCCCGTTCCCTATCCTTTTCCCCTTTCCCCTATCCTCTTTCCCTCCCCTCTATATCTCCTATATTCCCTATGTCCCCTTCCCCTATATCCCCTTCACTTATCCCTATGCTTTTCCCCTTTCCCTGTGCCCTTTCCCTGTCCCCTCTCCGGTGCCCCGGGATGYGCTGAGGGCCGTGTCCGTGTCTCCGCAGCACGTTCGACGTGGCCGTGGTGGGSGCGGGGATCGTGGGCCTGGCCGCAGCCCGGGAGCTCATCCAGCGCCATCCCTCGCTGGCCTTCGTCGTGCTGGAGAAGGAGCAGGAGCTGGGTACGGAGCGGGAGAGGTGACCGGGAGCAGCAGGAGGCTGTGCCCAAGGACACGCTGCCAGAACCCCAGTATTTCATGGATATCTGTGCGGAGGGCTCAGCTTTTGGGGCAGTAGCTGTGGGAGAGCACCTGCCCTTGTCGCTGAAGTGGGTGAGGGATTTCCCATCCTGGAAGTGTTCCAGGCCAGCTTGGATGAGGCTTAGAGCAACCTGGGACAGTGGAAGGCGTTCCTACCCGTGGCAGGGGATGGAACAAGAYGGGCTTTAAAGTCTCTTCCAATCCAAACCATCCTGGGATTCTGTGGTGACTCTCCCGCAGCTTTGCCCTAACGRGGAATTCCTTCCACCCTTCTCCCAAGGACACGTCCTTCAGCGGAGAAGCAGAGTTGTCATCAGTTTGTGCTTCACTAGTGGGATTTCAGATTAGGAATTTTAAATTAAAAAATCCTGAATGTTGCTGCTTCACTGAGTGAAAGCTGTAGTGTGACTGCTGGGGCTCCAGCAGTGCAGAAATGTCAGGAGAGAGGACAGGGAGGGTGAACAACTGGAGTAAGGAGCAGTGCAGGTTGTAAAAGGGCAAAGGGAAGGTCCTGCACAGAGCTGGAGGAATCCCAAGGGATACACATCAGTGGTTAGTTCCAAACAGGACCTATGAGCCCAATCTCTTGTCTTAAGTAACTCCATCAGCTGGGCTATAAATTGCTCTTGAGATGTTTCATGGATGATACAAAATGACTTTTGATCCCCAAGATATACATGAAGTTCTTAACAGCTGTGTGAGTGCCAAGCAGGAATGACCTTTGGGCATCAATATGTTAGGAGGGAGAACCTAAAATGCTTGTGAAATTTTTCACCTCTGTTTTACCTAGTTGAAGAGAGCAAATAGCAACCTAATCCATTTATTTATGTATTCTCCAGTATTTAACAAATACTCAGAAATCCTCCCAGGCCTGCCAGCATGTTCAAAGGAATTGTGGATTGCAGAGACAGTATGTTAGATGAGGCCTTAGGGGATGCATTTCATTTTAAAAATTGGTTTTCTTAAAATTAATTTCAGCATGTAAAACATTTCGATTGATTAGCCTGCTCTTGGCAGAAAAGCTTGAGGGTTTTTTTGGTTTTTTCCCGTGTTGATCTAACATCGCAGGCTGTGATGGATTATCATTAACAAGGTCTGGCTGTGTCAGTGTTTCTCTAACCTTTTGAGACCAAGGGAGGAATTAATTGTGTTTTCTGTGCAGTTCTCTCATTCGATCATCTCTTGTAACACTGATTTAAGGCAGGACCTCAAATAACTCCCATTTCTGACAGCTGAAGTGATTAAGTGGGAACAAATGTGTTTTAATAATGTATTTTTCTTTCTCTTTAGCCCATCACCAGAGTGGACATAACAGTGGTGTGATCCACAGTGGGATTTACTACACCCCTGGCTCCCTGAAGGCCAAGCTCTGTGTTCAGGGTGCTGCCCTCTGCTATCAGTACTGTGACCAGAAGGGAATTCCCTACAAACAGTGTGGGAAGGTACAGGAATTCCTGTGTGTTCTTACTTTGGAAACTGAGGCTGTATAATGTGTGTTACAACATATGGCACAGGCCTGCTTGTGGTCTTTCTCCACACTCTCCAAGTTGCACATAATTTTATATCCTCTCCTGCCCCAAAGTCATCCCTTCCAGCTGATGAGTCTCAGTCTGCTATCATTCCTCCTGGAGAAGCTTTTCCATGACTCTCCCCACTCTGTCTTCGTGCTTTGAACCATTTCTACTTTAATGTGTCTTTGGTACAATGTGAGAACCAGAACTAGGGAGAACATTCCAGGTGTGGTCAGACTCTGGAGTTTTGCAGTGAGACAGTAGAATTCTCTGTATTATCCTGTATTCTTTTCCTAGTTGTTCCTAACACTCAATTCAGGTCTTTCCAGCTATCAGTAGGCATTGAGCTGCTGTTTCCATAGGACTGTCTATCCTAATTCCAAAGTTCTGGCCCTCTGAAGTTGAATTCCATCATTTTGCTCCCTCTGCTGCCACACTGGGCACAGGGTGGCACTGTGAATCTGTGCAGCAGCACACCTGAGGGGACAGCCTGCTCCCAGCTCAAAGCTGCTGTTCTGAAGGCATCAACTGGAGTGTGGGTGACACTGAATGTGTGTATTTTGTACTAACATCAGGGTGGCAGCAGGACCAGGGAAGTGCCTGTCCCTGCCACTGGCACTGCTGGGGCATCCCCAGTCCTGGCATCAGTTCTGGGCTCCTCACAACAAAGACATTGAGGGGCTGGAGCATGTCCAGGGAAGGGAACAGAGCTGGGGAAGGGTCAGGAGCACCAGGAGTGGCTGAGGGAGCTGGGAAAGGGGCTCAGCCTGGAGAAAAGGAGGCTCAGGGGGGACCTTCTGGCTCTGCACAACTCCCTGACAGGAGGGTGTAGTAAGGGGGGGTCAGGCTCTGCTCCCAGGGAACAAGGGACGGGATGAGAGGAAATGGCCTCAAACTGCACCACGAAGCTTTAGGTTTGATATTGGGAAAATTTCTTCATGGAAAGGGCTGTCCAGCCCTTGCACAGGGCAGTGGTGGAGTCCCCACCCCTGGAGGGATTTAAGAGTCATGTGGATGTGGCACTTGGGGACATGGGGCAGTGGTGGTTTTGGCAGTGCTGGGGGAACAGTTGGACTCTTAGATTTTCCAGCCTCAACGATCCCATAATTCTCTGATATTTCCCTGGCAATGTTCATTCCAAGGAAGATGATGGTGAAACCTCACAGCAAGTTTTCCATAAAGCAGCCCCAGGCTTGGAGAGCTTCATGCCTGTGAGGTGCCTGTGTGCCAGACCTGAGCTAGACCTGGAAGTATCATGGTCTGTGCTAACCTGGCACAGGTAATTCATAGCCTGGATTAATCCCTTATGATAGCTGTTGGCAAACTTCATGGTTAAATGAAGTGAAACTGGTGCAGTTCCATTCAGACCATGTCAGAACACATCCTTACTCTCTTACTGAGGCTTTTTGAGGTTTGCACATCTTGGGTTGAGTTCAGTTTTATTTTTGAAAGTATCCCAGTGGCTCTTTAAATTCATATTCTCTTCTTTCACATGCAGATTTGTAGTCTCGTGGTGCTTCTAGCAAATATTATCAATTGATAGTAACTTGAACTACGGTTTAACATTTATTTTTTAATTCTCCATAATATATTAGTGCTTCCTCAGCAACAGAATTTCGTGCAATTAACAGCACCAACCATTTTTCACCACTCAATTTATAATTCCCTATTTACTCGTTCACCGTTGCTTGAGCTTGATGCCGAACCTGCCCTGGCTCTGTGTGTTTTGCTCACTGCTGTGCCTTGTTGTCTTTCCCAAAGCTGATTGTGGCTGTGGAACACGATGAAATTCCAAGGCTCAAAGCTCTGTATGAGAGGGGGCTGCAGAACAACGTCCCAGGCCTGAAACTCATTGGAGCCAAGGAAATCCGAGAGAAAGAGCCCTTCTGCAGGGTAAGGTTGCTGTACTTTTAGTTAACTTGTAAGATCTCTGTTTCTCAAGTGGCAGCATTTTTGTAATTTAACATAAATATGTTTCTGGCCTTGAGGGAATTTGCATGGGTGACAAGTTCAGGAGAGACTGTAAATTCCTTCCCGTCTCTAAGTCCTGATTTGCATCAAGGCAATTTCAATCCAGTTGCTTCCTACAGGTGTGGTTGTTATGTAGCACTTCTCAGCCTGTTTATTTTCACAGCAGGAGAAATGTGTGGAGTTTATGGAATACAGATCTGTTGTTGATTAGTCTGTCTTTGTTTGAAAGGAAAAGCTGGATATAAATTCCCTGGTGTTTCATCTGGCAGCCTGCTGGTGGTGTAGGTGTGTGACTTACAAGTGTTGTACAGACAGAAACTTTCTTAAAAAGAGTCWTTTTTATCTCTTATTTTTCTTACAAACATTTTGGATCTGCTSCCTGAAATATTCTTGGCACGTTCCAAATCTGGCTGAGCAAATGGGGAGGCAGCAGTACTCCCTTCTCATGGCAATGCACATATTCCAGATTAAATATTCCAGCCTTCACTCTTCTCCTGTGTCTTTCCAGGGTCTCATGGCCCTTGATTCTCCATACACTGGGATTGTGGATTACAAACAAGTGGCCCAATCCTATGCCAAAGACTTCCAGGAAGCAGGTGGGACAATCTTGACTGATTTTGAAGTCACAAACATGGAGATGGCCAAAGAAAGTTCTCCAGAAAGTGAAGATGGTAAGCCACGGGGTTTTTGTGCCCTCCATTTACTACAATCCTGCCAAAGATTTTGTTCAAAACATGTTTAACTGGAATGACATTTCTGAACCTCTCTGTCTCCTAAGGATGAGAAAAAAGGAAACTCTATGTTAGTGAGAGTATTCAGCAAACTCACTTTGGGTTTTTTTTGCAGGCAGGTCACCCTTCAGCTGAGACATTTAAAGCTGTGGAAGAAAGTGATAGTAAAATTGAGGAATAAGGTTGTTTTCTCCTTTTAAAACCAGATTTAGCTGAATCTTGCATGTGTATCAGTTATGACAACAGTAGTTGTTCCATAGCTTGGAAGATATTCCAGGGGAAAAATCCTTCCTGGTGACAAGCTGCTTGTTCTGTCAGTGCTCTGTTACTTCTTTTTCTAATTCCTTCTCTTGTCCAATTCTATTTCAGGACTGAAATACCCAATCATTGTTAGGAACAAAAAGGTAAGAATGAAACAGAAGTTTAAATTCCTTACAGGAAGCTGCTTCTCCTTTTAAGATTTTTTCCTGGAGTCCTGGTGCATTAATCTATTCTCAAAAAAAAGGGTTAAAAAGCTGCTGTTCAGCTACATGATCAATGTCATCATCTAGGACAGGTTTGATAAAACAACTGCAATCAGTTCTTAATAATGAGCATGTTCAAATTTAATAATAATAATAATAATAATAATGTAAAATAATAAAGTATGACTTTCTGCTGCCTAACTTACGTTTAATGTCCCTTTATTGTCTGCTTTATTTACACAATCTCATGCTTGTGTTTCCAAGGACTCCTTTTATGACTTGTTCTTTTGGTGACAAACAGCTATTTTCATGTTTGCTTTTGGGCTTTGGCATCCATAAAACGATAGGAAGGCTTTTAGCATCATTTAATTATCATTTTATCATCAGAGAGCCACAACTTGTTTCAGTAAAACAGGTGCATAGACAGGTGGTGTTCATGCAAGTCAGAGCTGCCCAGGAAATGTGGTTGTAACCTTTTCACCTTTAGGAGGGAATATCTGGAACAAAACCAACCCCTCTGATAGTTTTTAAATTTAGTTCTGCAGCTTTTTTCTTCTAGTTTTGCTCTTTCATTAAAAAGGAGCTTCCAAAATCTGTTAGATTCCTCCACCAAATATTGGATTTTTTTAATGCAAATGTTTTGAGTTGAAGAAAAAACTCCATAGTATTTAAAAACAAATACTGTGAACTAAATAAATAGATAGTAATTTGTGACCTTGTTTATTTATTTAGGTGATAAGGTGTTTAGATATTTAGCAGTTCTCCATACCTGTGTGCTGGGAATTTGTGTAGCTGCTCTCACCCTGTGGAGTTCAAATCACTGAACAGCCTTATTTAACTTATTTAAATAAACAGTTGTGGGGTTTTCATGGGTGTTTTCAGTAGATACACTGAATTTTTGTGTGTTTTTTGTTTCCCACAGGGTGAGGAGATCTCCTGTGGGCACATTTTGACCTGTGCAGGGCTTCACTCCGACCGCCTGTCCGAGATCAGTGGCTGCAGCCCCGAGCCCAGGATTGTCCCGTTCCGGGGGGATTATTTGGTGCTAAAACCAGAAAAGTGTTACTTGGTTAAAGGAAATATTTATCCAGTAGGTAACCCCTGGTTTGTCTGTCACAGTGTGCTCTGAGAGCTGCTAAAAATACAGAAATAGGGCAAAATTCCATGGGTATTTCTGTCAGACACTGATGCACAACACAGGGATGGAGATTCAGTTGGTTTGTTTTGTTTGTGGTTTTGGTTTTGGGGTTTTTTTAGGGTTTTTGGAGTTTTTTTAATCCTAATAGGGAAAGGATAGAATATCATGCTGCCACATGTCCAGATAATTCTGGATTCTTTCTTTATGTTCTAAAATGAATCTATTGGCATGATTCAGAAGTTAGGGAGTGACAACAGTAAATCATTGGTTATTATTTAAATAACTCTAACAGTCCTGTTTAATCTCTTTGTTGATAATCTGGACAAGGGGGTTGGGCAGGAAGTGCACAGATGATACTGGAAGTCTTTTCCAACCTAAATGATTGTGGGATTCTGTGATGAATTACTTGATGTAGGGTTTAATCTTCTGTGCTAATACCCAGCACTCAGATTTAGGTATTTACTTCTCAACCTTATTTTTGAGTTAGCTTATTTTGTCATAAAAAATAGATGTGGGAGAAAAAGGACAACCTTTCTCCCATCTAATATAGACAAATAATAGGATGAAGAGGAGCAATCCCAGACAGAAAGTGTAGTGTAAAGCAAGAAGAGAGAATTCCTAGGACAGCATTGTAGCTGATTCTGAGTACATTTAAATACTGATTTTCTGAATATGACCCTACCTTTGCCTGCTAAACACTGGATTTTTGGGAAAATTGYGGAATGCTGGGCGTTCATGTTTGTCTGACCTCACTTGGGAATGATTTGGGATCCTTGGGATGGGAGGGAGGAACTGGAACCAAAAAAGCCCAAACCTGCAGACATTTATTATTAATATTAATCAGGCCTGCTAAGTTCAGGTTGTTTTGTACACACCAGTGAGGGTTTCCTAATATTTTGTATTCTATTTTATTGCAGTATAATTACTGCTGCTGAATAGCATGAGGGTGTCATTGGTTTTGTTGTGGGTTGATTTATAGCCTGAAAAATCATGTGGACTTTTTTTTCCCTCTTGTTTGTTTTCCTTTTACCTAAGATTCAGCTTTACCTGGCCCTGCTCTGCTCTTCAGTGTTTTAATTAGTGACGTGCTATATCTGCATGATTTACAAAGTGAAAAACCAGCTCAGAGCCAATTACATGGTTCAGTGACTCAAATTTTGTTGTAGTGGTTGGAAATAAAATGGCAGATTTCCAGTTTGTAACAGCTCTGATCACTTCTGTGTCCCACTTCAGGTTCCCAATCCTCGGTTCCCTTTCCTGGGATTCCATTTCACGCCCAGGATGGATGGCAGTGTTTGGCTTGGGCCTAATGCAGTGTTGGCCTTTAAGAGAGAGGGCTACAAGCTGTTTGACTTCAGCACTGGAGACTTTTTAGATGCTGTAACCTACAGGTAATGCCTTGTGTTTGTGTCTGCTGARTGCTCTTACTGAAATGTGACCCAGGGAAGCCACTTCTTGCCAAAAATTCTGGTTTTCCCATGTTTTTTGTGTGTTTAAAGACAGTTGTGCTGATAGGGGTGGACTTGCCCAAGGCATTTGACTTCATATGGTCTAATATTTGAATTTTCTACCCGGACATGTCTCAGCCAGTCTGGGAATGTGGTTGCTCATTGGAAGGTGCTGGTGGAGCTATTGCAGGATTGGTTTTGGTCCAGTGCACTGTAATAATTTAATCAACCTGGACAGTGCAATTACATACCTGCAGAGGGTGCTGGGAAGAGAGACAGGCTGGGAGAGCTGGGGGTGTCCACCTGCAGAAGAGAAGGCTCTGGGGAGGCCTCAGAGCCCCTTCCAGTGCCTAAAGAGSCTCCAGGAGAGCTGGAGAGGGTCTTGGGACAAGGGATAGAGTGACAGGACAAAAGGGAATGGCTTCCCACTGCCAGAGGGCAGGGAGAGATGGGATATATTTATCAAACAGAAGAAAACATTACAGGATTCCTGATGTTGGGAATGGGAACTTGTGCCATGCAGTAGCATTTGCTGCTGCCTTCAGCAGTGTTGGTTGGACTTGGGTGCACCTTGAGGCAGCTTTTTCCTCACTGCAGTTGTTTTTTCCCTCTGCAGTGGGTTGTGGAAACTGGTGCTGAGGAACGTGTCCTACGGCCTGGGGGAGCTGTACAGGGCCTGTTCCCTCAGCGCTCAGGTGAGGCAGCTGCAGAAGTTCATCCCTGAGGTCACCACCAATGATGTGCTCAGGTAAAAGAAACTCCTCCTGTTTGGTAAATCTCTTATTKTAACAGCAGAAAACATGGCATGGGTTTATTCCCTTCCTCCACCAAAACACACTACCAAAGCTGCATCTAGCATGGAGCTGCATCTAGCTCTGGGTCCTCAGCACAGGAAGGACGTGGAGCTGCAGGAGCAAATCCAGAGGAGGGAGCAGGAGGATCAGAGGGATGGAGCAGCTCTGCTGTGAGGAAAGGCTGGGAGAATTGGGATTGTTYAGCCTGGAGAAGAGAAGCTTTGGGGTGACCTAATTGTGACCTTCCAGTAATAGAAAAGAACCTGCAAGAAAGATGGAGAGAGGCTATTTACASGGCCCTGGAGTGGTGGGACAAGGGGGAATGGCCTCAAACTGACAGAGAGTAGGTTTAGATTGGATATTAGATAGGAATTCTTGGCAATGAGGGTGGTGAGGCCCTGGCACAAATTGCCCAGAGAAGCTGTGGCTGCCTCATCCCTGGAAGTGTTCCAGGCCAGGTTGGAAAGGGTTTGGAGCAACCTGGGMTAGTGGAAGGTGTCCCTGCCCATGGCAGGGGGTGGGATGAAATGACCTTTAAGGTCACAGGTTGGACTYAATGGTCTCGGAGGTCTTTTCCAACCTCAGTGATTCCATGACTGTCAGACATCCCCCACTCTGCCTCCTGAGCGTCAAACTTCCCCCAAAGGCTTTGTCTCCACTCTCTGCCCTCCTCTCTCTTTCCCTCGGCACCTTCTCMAGGGAATTGATTTCCTGACTTGTGGAAACATTTTCCTTTCTGCTGGCGAGCTCCTCCTTGGTTTTGCAGGGGTCCCTCGGGCGTGAGAGCTCAGGCCTTGGACAGCGACGGGAATCTGGTGGATGACTTTGTGTTCGATGGAGGCACTGGAGACGTCGGGAGCAGGATCCTGCACGTCAGGAACGCCCCCTCGCCCGCTGCCACCTCCTCCCTCGCCATCGCCACCATGATCGCGCAGGAGGTGGAGCGGCGCTTCCAGCTGTGAACGCCTGGCAGGCGTGGGCGGGTTTTGMCCCTCTGGAATGTGGAACTCCTCCTGGGAAGGATCAACCAGGCAATGTGGTGCTTGCCAGAGAGGCGCTGGCACGGCCGGGCAGTGCCAAACCGGCCTAGGACCAGCCCTTGGAGGAGCACAATGGGAGGGTCTGCGACCACAGGGAGAGCAGGAGGAGCCTCCGTGGTGGGATTATCCACATGCACTTCCCATGCCTCTGGTCCAAATGTTGCCTCCTCGAAGGTGGGTCTGAAAAGCTGCAGGCAGGGAGTGGTTCTCTGTGTGCTTTCTCTCTGATTCCATTTAAATTGGAGGCTGCAGTCCTTTAGATTACATGAAAGTAATGGAATAGAAGGATAAGCCCTGCTTAAGGATCCTGCTGATATGGAATTAAAGGCTTTATCAGAGATTGAGAACAATATTCCGAGCCTTCGATGTGAATGTAGAGTATTTCACAGAAAAATAAGCTTAACAGGGATTACCAAACCCAAGTCAATTTAGATCTGCAATTCAGATACACTGTCTGATCACTGTCTCTATTTTTTGTAGAGCTGAAATGAAGATATGGACATTCACAATCACTTTTCATTTAATTTACAGCTGGGAAATCAGCACCAGTCAGAAACTACTTCMATGGGTTTGGGTTTCTTCTTAGCTTTGAACACTGGTAATGCAAAAAGAGCTGATCTGTGTCCAGCCAGTTGAGCAATCCAAGGAAAATGGTCTTTGTAAAAGCAAATGTGAAGGGAGGGAAGCTCCAGAAACCTGCCTTAATTGAGTCATGTTGCTTCCCTCGGAGCCTGAACAGGGATGAGTCAGGGACACTTCCCATTTCCCACAGGGCTGGCAAGAGGGGAACTCAGTGCTGGTGACTCCTCTGAACTCTATTGATAYTTGATTTTTATCAGAGATGCACCTGGAAGGGTCTGTGTGGAGAGAGATGTTAAGTAAGTTCAGTGCTAAGCTGAGGATCTGGGAGTGTTCTGCAGAATTGCTCTAAAACAGAATTTTGTGGCCTCAGGGACAAAGTATTGAGGATGCTTTTTATAGCAGATGCTCACAGGATGTTGGGCAACACAGATAATTGTGGAGAGTTTGTATCAGGCAATTTGACATTTTTTCTTAAAAAGCTGTTTTTGAGCTCTTCTGACAGGTGTGAGGGGAGGTTTGAGGCTGATGTTTTAYGGTACGGATTTCAGACACTTTTGAGGGGAAAAAAGGGCTTAACCTGCCCTTTTTTCTTTTTCCTCAATTTTTTCTCCYGGCGACATCTACTTTACCAGTGAAGTGACTGCTGGAAATTCAAATAACAACTCCTTCAGAGCAAAGCTTTGGTCACTTTAGGCGGAGATTCAGCTGTTCCAAGTGTTCCAGTGCCACAGGGCTGTGTAAAACTTCCCACAACGGAACAATCCTATCTTCCCTCCCTGCCAGAAGTGTTGCCTATCAACAGTAAATCCCACAAAACGATTGCAAAAGCAACTTCCTCCCACACGAGGTGTGGCCCTGACATGTAGTAACAGAATAAGGAACATTAAAATGCAAAGCAGACAGAGACCAGGGGGAATCCTAAATCAGCATTTCCCTGTGCAGCCTGCGGTGCTTTTTCCTCTCAGGTGATGATTATTTTGAGGTAAAGTTTATTTGGAACCTAAATTATGAATCTTGATGTAGCATTCYGTGAAATATAAATATTTTTAGAGATAAAAGTTATAAAGTTTTGCTAAAAAAAACAACTTCAGAGATCACGATATCAGGGTTTCGAACATCAATCTTGTTGCTCACAGTGTGAAAATGTATTAATTTATTTTCRAATGGGTCTGACTCACTTTGATGACTTCATAAATGTGCCTTTTTCTATTATGATTAAAATAGTGTGGTGTTTTTTTTTTTTTAATTGCTGTAGTATTTCTCCTGACTCAGAGAAAAGTTTCACTGGAATTTGCTAATTCTCAGCTGAATTAGGCAGGATATTGCACTATATAACAGGAATTACTTTAGGAGGGGGACACATGACCAAACTTGTCTTCCTAAATTATCTTATCTGTGTTTCTCACACCTCACAGCTTCTTCTCGCTCAACAGAACTGGTCTTAAGGCTGATCTGAGCCTGTTGGGACAGGTGGGATGAGAATTCCTGAAATTCTGAATAAATGCTTGGACAAACACAATTTGTTCCCCAAAAGTGTTACAGGATCACAGAATCCCAGACTGGTTTGGGTTGAAGGGACCTTAAAAATCATCCCATTCCATCCCCTGCCTTGGGCAGGGGCACCTTCCACTATCCCAGGTTGCTCCAAGCCCCATCCAACCTGGCCTTGGACACTTCCAGGAATGGAGCAGCCACAGCTTCTCTGGGCAACCTGTGCCAGGGCCTCACCACCCTCACAGGGAGGAATTTCTTCCCAGTATCCCATGAAAACCAGTGCCCAGTAAGGTCAGTCCTAAACCCTGGAAGGAGTATGCAGTTCCAGATCCATGGACTATCCTATTACTACTTTCTTCTTTTTGCTCACACTTTGGGTTTGAGGAACAAGTGCCTTCCCACAGAAATAAATATTTTGTTGGGAACCTCCCAGGCTGCTCTGTATGGCAGGAAGGTCGAGCCACAGAGCAGAAGGAGCTGTTTCTGCCTCTGGAAGCATCAGGCTCCTCCAGGAAACATTACAAAGAAGGATTACACTCTTACTGGTAGAAAGGCACCTTTTTGCCCTGGTTTAATTTATCCACTCCCTTTGTAGACAAGTCTTAAAATGGGAGGTGGAGGGTACATAAGGTGTGGGATTCGAGTATGATGCTGTCAGGACGGAAATGAGGGAAAGTTTGGGTGGATTTGGGTGATCAGTGTGTGGAGGGAATGGTGACAGTGGTGTTCTCTGGAGCAGGGAGGGAAACTACCTCCAAGTAGGGACATTAACAACCCCCAAATAGAGAGAGAACCTCCAGAAAGGGAGGAATTCTGCCTCCAAGTAGGGAGAGAAACTGCCACCAGGTAGGAAGAAGAATATCCTCCCAGTCGTGAGAAAAACTGCCTCCAGGTAGGGAAATAGCACCCAGGTAGGAAAACAGGATTCAAGTAGGAAAGAGCAGTCTCAAGGTAGGGAGAGAAACTCCTTCCAGGTAAGGAAACAGCCTCCAAATAGGAAAAATACCTCCAGGWAGGGAGMAGAAGAGCCTWCAGATAAGGAGGGAAACAGCCTCCAGCTAGGAGAGGAAACATCCTCTGGGTAGGGAGAGGCACAGGTCTCTAGGAGACCTCCAGGTAGGGAAATAACCTTCAGGTAGGGAGAGACACATCCTCCACGAAGGAAGGAAAACTGCCTCCAGGTAGGAAGAAGAACATCATCCAGGTAGAGAGAGGCAGTCTCCAGACAGGGAAAAACACAGCCTACAGGTAGGGAAATAGCATCCAGGTAGGAAGAATAACCGCCTGCAGGTAGGGAGAGGAACATCCTACAGAAGCACATGCCCCAGAGAGGGAGAGGCACAGCCCCAAGGTAGGGATGGAAGATGCCTGCAGGTAGGGAAATCGCCTMGAGGTAGGGAAATGCCTGCGGGCCGGGGAGCGCTCGGGGCAGGCCGGGGAACACCCCGGGCCCGGCTGGCGGCAGTTCCGCGCGGGGCCCGCAGGGGGCGCGCGGGGCGGGCGGCGCAGGCGCGCAGGGGCGGCGGCCGCGGGCGGCGGCGGCGGCGGCGGCGGCAGCGGGGCCGCAGCGAGCGGGGCCCGGCCCGGCCCGTCCCGACCCCGCGCCCCGAGCGGCGCCGAGCGGCCCCGCCGAGCCCCGAGCGGCCCCCTCCCCCGCGCCATGGCGGCCCGGCCGGGCGGGTGAGCAGCGACACCGCGGCGGCCCGGCCCCGATGCGGAGCGGCCGCCATGCAGCCGCCGCCGCAGCCCTACGAGTTCCTGGGCGAGGAGAACGGCCCGAAATGGCGCGGGCTCTTCGTGCCCGCCCTGCGCAAGGTCAGTCCCTCGGGGGGGGAGCGGCCGCACCTGCGCCCGGACCCTGCCCCGCGCCCCGCGGCTCCGGGGCAGGTGGAGCCCGGGCCCCCGCCCTGACCGCGGGCAGCGTTGGGAAGGGGCCTCGGAGCCCCCCGCGCCTCCCCGGCTCCCTCAGGGGCACCCGGGGCTGCTCCGGTGCTGCTTCGGGCGGGGATGCTGCGGGTGATGAGGGACCTGGCGGGCGCTGCTTCTCCGTCACCTGCGCTCGCTGAAGTTCACTCTCCGCCTTAACTGGGGCTTTTGCTTGGAGAACGCTGATAATTATAAAATCCTGGAATGGTTTGGGTTGRAAGGAATCTTAAAGACCATCCAGTGCCACCCCGGSCATGGGCAGGGACACCTTCCAYTMTTCCAGGTTGCTCCAAGCCYCGTCCAACCTGGCCTTGGACACTCGCAGGGATGGGGCAGCCACAGCTTCTCTGGGCARCCTGGTGACATTGCTGATGTGCACGGGAATGGCATCCTCCATCCCTTCTCCACGGCATTTCTCCTGACAGCTTTTCCAGGCTCTTTCCTGAGCCTGATTCCTTCACTGAAGGTTCTTCTGACACTCGGGTGACACCTGTGAGAGCAGCCACCTGTGGTGCGGGGAAAAGCTGCCCTGTGCTTTCTGACACATCTGCCCCCTGCACAAATGAGAGAAACCGTGTGGGAAACCACACGAGAGATTAATTCCCGTTTTTAGGATGGTTTTTCACAGCAGGGAAGCCCCCACCCCACCTCCCCTTGYGTAGGACAGCCCCAGTAGTGAAGGAACAGGGTTAAATTGAGGCTGGAGGGGCACAGAGGGGGAGATGTCCTGCCGTKTGTGATTCGCAAAGGTTGACGATTATTCCATGGTTCTGACCATAATTACCTGCTGCTGGGGATCTCTGGTGCTGGGCAGGACTGGGATACAAGTACTTTAGGCAGTGGTGGGTGATTTGTTTCTTTTTTCCCAAAGCAGATGTAGTGATGCTGTAGGATAATGATTCTCCTTGATTTTTTTTAATGGAATGAAAGATTTCCATTTGTTTTGGGTCCTTGTGCCACTGCTGAAGGCAGCTAAGTAGTCTTGTGGCTGGCACAGAAACCACTAATTGCCTGTCTGAAGAATCCTGGATTTTCTACTCTACTCTTAAATCTCCCTTGTAGTAGCTGCTTTCCAGTGTYTTAGAGAATGCCAGGCTGTTCTTTTCCTGGTCTCTGGAATCTGATCTAAAGCAGCACCTTGACACCAACCAGCCTCTCCCCAAACGTGAGGCACATCTGCAAAAGGATTTCCTTAAAATTTCAAGGTGTTTTCATCATCCTAAAACATAAATATTGCAAGAATTGGTGGATTCATGCTGCTCTTACCAATTCTTTCCATTYGTGCATTTGGTTTTGGTGAAAAGAGCAGAAATTTCAACTTTCTCAACCAGAGGAAATAGAGTTGTGATGCCAGTGACTGCCTGTAAATATGTGTATTTGCTTATAGCCGGGTTTTTCTCTCCCTGGGAAAGTTCCCTGTCTGCAGGACCCACCCTGGAGCATGAAGCAATCAGGCCGTAATGTGCATTTCTTGTATGAGCACAGAGTATCAGTGAGTCAACCCAAAATATATCATTGTCAGCTCTTGCAGTCGTGCTGGGAGGGAGACACTCTCAGTTTTAATACTTTTAAAGATACTCTTTAAAATAAGTGCTGGAGGTGTTTAAACCAGAATGAGATTATCCAATATAATTAATCCAAAGTGTGAAAGCCTCAAATTTTGTGTTAATTTCCCAATTTATTAAACATCATCACCACTGTTTTCAAATAGTTTGGAATTTTGTCCTRAAGAGGTTTAAAAATCCACTTGTTGGCCAGCTGAGATGTGCTCTTTCCAAGCAGGTTGCTTTGTGATGAAAACTCTAAAGAATGTTTAGTATTTTTTTAGTTAAACATCTGGACTAGAGGGGTTTYTTTTAATTTTTAAGCTGTGTTTTTAATGTCCTGGACACTATTTCCCGTTCCTGAAAGCTTGTTCTTTCAATGAGCACTTTGAGAAAGACTGAAACTGGTAGCAAAAGAAGAGGAAAGGTTTTGGTTTTCATTGTGCTTGTTAAAGTGTGAAAAATCTTTAAAATACACACACATGTGGATCTGGATAAGGAGCCAGTGCAGTTCACTAACAATAAAGAATATTTCCTTGCCTCTTGGATTTTAAGTGCAGAACATGCTTTGAAGAGCTCCAGTCTCTTCATTATGCASTCAGCAAGTTTAAGGTTACTTCTTTTTGTCAAACCACTTTTAAACCCTTGCTTTACTTTAATTCTATGCAGTGGACACTTACCACRTCATGAATGTGGAAAAAATGGTAAAATACATCAGTTCTTACTTTAATATATGAAAAAAGATGAGACTCTGTCCTTTTAACAATATTTTATATACATTTAAGGGTCATACTCTKTAAGATTACTAGAGAGTGCTAAATTTTACCTTACAGTGGGAGTCTTTTTAGGAAAAACACAAACCTAATGGCAAAACATCTTTAAACCAGATTTTAGATATTTCTGTGCCCACATCCTTAGCACTTGCACCTGGGAATCTTGTAAGTTGGAAAATTGAAAGCAGTTTCATGTATTGCCTCTCTTCCAGCTGGGAGATGGACAAGCACGTCCTTGCCCTAAAACACTTTATTTTCTTCTTCTGCTGTGCGGGAAATCTAAGTAAGGGGTGAGGATAATTCGATATTAAAGTCCTTTCAAAGTAAATGWATCAGAAGGAAACAATATTTTTATGTGATCACTGAGGTTTAGTGACTTGAGCTACTGTTTGCGGCAGGTAAATCACTTCAAACAGATCCAGGGGCTGAGCCCGATAAGGGCTTTTAACCAGGGAGCTGATTTTAGTTATTAAGGAATCCCAGTTTCTCCTTGAATAATTCTGGGAGCACGAGGACAGCTGTTCCAGCAGGAATCACAGATTTCCAGTGCTGGGTGGGTTTGGATCTGTGGAGTGTGGCACTGGCAGTGTCAGGAGTGCTCGTGCTTGGGGAATGCTGTTGTTGGGGGACTTTCCTCCTTGGGACTGGGATTTCTCCTGCGGTGCTGGAGGCTTTGCTCTCCCCATTTTTCATTTCTCCAGGTGTTTGGGTTGGTTTTGCTTTGCTTGGTTTGTTGCTCTTCTGGCCCTGTGGCCTTTGTAGGGAAAGATGTTGACTTGTGAAACCCTTCTCTAAAGCTGCACTTTGGTTTTGGGACCACCTTTCCTAGCACAGATCCAGTGCCAGAGCTTGTTTTTGCTGACTTCCAGATGCAACTTCCCAGAGGTGAATTATTTTCCAGGTTGGGACTGGGATGCCAGTCCTGCATGAATTTCAGAGGCAGCAGCTGAGTGTGTAACTCCCTCCAGCCCACTGGAGGTCCCAGTTTTAATATCCTGGATGTGCACTGCGTAAAAAGCTTTTGGGAATTGTAGTTGAAAAATCAGTTAATACCAAATACTTTCTGTTGCTACCTGGAATAAACTGCTGTTCCAGTCACTTGGAACAAGTTTTCAAAATGAGCCAGGTGTTTTGGAAATAGAGTGTATTTTTGAAAATAGTGAGGAATGTGTTGTTGGATTTGTATATATGGATTTATTCACCCTAAAATATTGTTGTGTGTCCTTAACTTCCATTTTACAAGAGCATGGAGTGACAGGACAAGGGGGAATGGCTTCCCACTAACAGAGGGCAGGGATAGATGGGATATTGGGAAGGAATTCTTGGCTGTGAGGGTGGTGAGGCCCTGGCACAGGTTACCCAGAGAAGCTGYGGCTGCCCCATCCCTGGAAGTGTCCAAGGCCAGGTTGGATGGGGCTTGGAGCAACGTGAGCTAGTGGAAGGTGTCCCTGCCCATGGCAGGGAGTGGCACTGGATGGTCTTTTAAGGTCCTTTCCAACCCARTCCATTCCAGGATTCCATGATTATCATTTGTGTTCCTGCCAATCCACTGGCAAATTAAAAATGTATTTCTGTAAACAAGAGCTGTGTGTTCAGTTGCTTTGCTCGTTGATTTTTCTAAATTAAGTCCACAAGCATCTCCCAGGGATTCTTGTTTGGGGTTTCCTCCATGATCCACAAATGGAGACTGTCAAACAGTTAATCCCCACGGCTCTGCAGGCACCACATGTCGGGATAATCCTGGCACTGGGCACTATTTGCATTTTCTAAAACAATTCCACCATTGCTCTGGACCACTCATCAGATTTCTAGAGCATGACTAAAGGGTTTATTCTTAGCAAATGTTGCGGAGACAGATATAAAAGACCATTTTGAGGACTTTTTTTTAAGTTTACATTAGTTCAGGGCTTCTGTATTTTAAAAAACATGAGAGTTACTCTGTGTGTGACTTGTGTGAGGTCACAGGGTTGGGGTTGGGGTCTGTAGTAAGGTGAGTGCAGGGGTGTCCCAACTTTATTCCATGCATGTTTTCCATGACAGGATCAGGCTCCCCTTGGGTTATTTAATGTATTATAGCCTCATTATCATGGTTTATTATTTAATGCATTCTAATTTCATTAGCATGCATTATTATTTAATGCATTATAATTCCAACAGGAAAGTTGCTTGTTAGCAAGTTTTAAAATAACAGTTCTACTTAGGTTTGAAATCTCTTAGGTCATTTACTTTCTCATAAATATATTTATTTGAGGTCAGAAGCCTGGACCTCTGCAGACTTGCACTTGCTACAAACATGAATTTGAGTGACCTGGGCTAGTGGAAGGTGTCCCTGCCCATGGCAAGGGCTTGGAATGTGCTGGGCTTTAAGATCCCTTCCAACCCAAACTAGGCTGGGCTTCTGTGGATACATCAGCCTGGAACCAAAGGGGGCTGGTCCTTTTACTTAAATCCTGTTATTTTCATGCCTTTTTTTCTTTTTTACACTGTTTAGCTGAAGTTACTGACACAGGAATCTGTGGTTGGCAAAGGGTAAAGGAGAGTTCTCAGCCCTTGGTGTGAGGTGCAGGTGGATTTTAGATCCCAGGTGTTCAATAGGAACAGTGTGATTTCATTTGGCAGCTCCAGCAGAAGAAACACTTCCTACCTGTGTTGTTAAAGTGGAACATGGGAATTAGTGTTTGCCTTGGCTTGGGGAACAGTCACAGGAGTTAAAAATCGCTGGAGCGGTTCACTGCCGTGATTCACCTCATTGTGGTGCCTTTACCCCCTCAGGATCGGGCTCCAATCCCAATCCCATTGTGTGCTTTTCCCATTTTCTCATCCCACCTCACCCGTGTTATCGCACAGAACCACCTCACCTCCTGCAGTGTCTCCTCTCCACCTCCTCCTGCTCTCCCTAGTTYTTGACCTCCCTCTTTGCACGGTGCAGGCCTTATCTAATCTCTTCCAGAGGAGCTGTGGAGTCTGTTATTTGCTTTTTTAATTACCTCACWGATTCCCTCTGTGCCAGCCTTTCAGATGAGTGGTTCCGGAGGGTTACTCATGTGGAAAACGTGGCTTTCCTGCATCCATGGCCTCCGTTCTCCCTTGTTTTTTGATCTCAGTTCAATAACCAGCTGGTTCATGAAGAAATTACTCTGAGGGTCTTCACTGTCTCCAGGTTATAGGAATTCTTGGCTGTGAGGGAGGTGAAGCCCTGGCACAGGTTACCCAGAGAAGCTGTGGCTGCTCCATCCCTGAAGTGTCCAAGGSCAGGCTGGATGGGGCTTGGAGCACCCTGGGATAGTAGAAGATGTCCCTGCCCATTAGAGGGAGTGGGACTAGATGGGATTTAGGATCCCTTCCAGCCCAAACCACTCTGGGATTCAAATTCCAGCTTTGAATAATTCAATCTCCCTCACTGAGCTGTTCTCTGTGGGAAGGGTGGGATGTAACAAGCGGGAAGAGGGAATCCATGGGTGCTGAATTCAGAGCCCAAAGCAGCTCTCAGCTCCGTGTGGAAGAGTTTTGGGAGAACTGGGAGCTGCCAGCTTTGATTCAGGGGAGTGCACGGGCACCTCCAYGCTGGCTGTGGTGTTTCCCTCCCCTCTAACAGGGCAGAGGCTGTGGTGGGCTCCCTCGGGGTTTATYTCGATTTAAACAAAGCATTTTATATGGATGGATAAAATCCAAACACTTAATTTTCCATCAGTTTTTTAAGATGAAAATGTACATATAGTTTGTGTATGTGTAAACAGACCCACTCTTTGTATAAAAGGAAGCAGCAATTAACTGAAGAAAGAAGGATTTGTGTGTATTTGTGTCATTATTAATGTGTTTTTTCTGTGGGCACCAAGCAGCCTTCCCAGGAGATCTTAGGGCACTCTTTGATGCTGTTTCAGTGTCAGATCCTGTCTGCACCACCCATCATTCCTGCTTTAATTCACCCTCCCCTCAACCAGAATATACTGTAGGAGAGGATTAGTTAAATAGCTAAAGATGGAAAAAAAACTACATTTACACCAAAGTGGTGGTGTAAGATGATTTTTTAATACAGTCAGCTGAGGGATAACTTGATTTTGCTAACCACGCTTCAAGTTTTTTTTCAGTAAAAAAGCTAAAATGCTTTATGTAGATAAAAATTCTCTTTTATTTAAGAGACTGYTTCATGCTGTTCCTCTCTCAGCATGTTTTAGTCTGATTTAAGAAAGACAGCCCAGCTAGAAATTGCTGTACTGGAAGTAAAATTAGAAATCAGTGTGGTTATTTTTAAAAAGTTGACAGTGCATTTTTATTGGGGATTTCTCTTCAAGTATTTAAATCCTTGTGGTTCTTTCTAAAGAACTACACTTGAAAATTGGGACTACCAGTCCTCTTTCACTGAAAAGAGCATCAGAAGCCTTGAAGTTACTACATCTGGTTCTCTTCTTCCTCTGGAGCATCATCCAGATGAGGGATTAAAAATGCCTTTGAAGCAGATGTTTTATGTGTCTCATGGTCAGGGTTATCTTTAGGAGAGAAAAGATAAGAAAGAATTAAAACACAGCCTAAACCCAAACGTTTTAAATGAGAAACTTCTTGTTCTGAAATCTCAGGTAGTACTGGAATTCTCCTTTTTGAAAATGTAGTTTTGAATATAAGTGGAGAAGTGGGATATTATTGTCAAATATTTCAGCAATATGAATCCACGTTTTTATGATGGAATGTGCTGCTTACAGACTCAATGTGCACGTCATGGATTTGGTAATTTTCTGCTCTTGGGGTATTTTTTAATGAAGAATCTCTTGCTTTGCTTRGAGCTGGATGTGTTTTTACTATCAAAATACATCTATTATGTAAAAATATATGTAGATATTATGGTCAAACTGCTGGTTCGTCTCATTAGTACAGGCTAAAAAAAGTTACTTGCAGTTTTGACCCTTTTTTTCCCTCAGTTTTTTGTCATTTCAGGTGGAACCCTTTGACTATTGGTTTTATCCTCTAGACTTCTGGATTTCCCTAAGTCTAAGATCCAGAATTCCTCAATTCAAAATTAACTCTGCTATTATATTAGGTTTTAAAAAAATAAGATCAATTTGTTTCTAGTTTTAATACTGTTTATCTCCATGAAAAGTTTTCATCCTTATCTTTTCTGAACAGACTCCTTGCTCTRTGAGGAGTAATAATATCTCACGGAGAAGGAATTTTGAGGAGAAGCTTTCATGGATTTTCATCAACTACACACGTGTTGGAGGGGTGGAAGAGTAGGAAAAAGTAGAAAAGAGAAGCAAGGGAAGGAGCAGTTTAGGAATTCCAATATAAAATAAAACTGTGTCCCCCAGAAAGGCCTTAAGGCCGAGTTTAAATGCCACTCTTGTACCTGTTATTTAATTACTATTCCTTGGAACAGCTCAGATTAATCCTGTGTGAATTACACAGTAAAAATTAGTTAGTCCTGCTAATCCTAATCTCTCTTTAATGACTTAAAACACTGCTGTTTCAGAGATAAAATAGGTAAAAAAATCTGGTTTCTGTCATCTCTTCTGCTCAGGTTCTTGCAGCAGAGCTCTGGCTGGTCAGTGCAAAACCTTGTGGATTTTAAAAGGTGTTTTGACCCTTAAAAGAAACAATTACCAGACAAAATTAATTCTCTTTGTGTTTATTCCATGCCAGTTTATATAATTRTGCTCAGATACTTCAGTCTGAACCTGAGATCAGTGAATGTACCTTCTGTGAGAAATGTCCCCAGTAATTCCTCCTGCTTTTTTCCACACATTCTGTGCTTTTCCAGTYCTTTCAGTCAGGATTTAGGGAGTGCTGTAAAGAGTAGGTGTTCTCTCCTTCATCCRGTGGCATCTGATTTGATCAGCTGGAGCACAGCTTTTATAACAGTATTTTTGTTTTGCTCTGAAAAACAGTGTCTTGATGTGAAATTGTTTTTTTCTTCTYAGCATTTATGTCAAAATAACTTCTCTGAAAGGCAGGGAGTGCACAAGCACCTCTGGGACCTTCCAGGATGCTGCAGGCAGACTCATTTCAAGTGGAAACTGATTTTCTAAATCCTCTGGGAAGAGTTGTCTCAACCAAGAGATGCTGGGCTTTGTTGTCAGTTTTGCTCCTTTCGAAAGAAAATTGACTSCAGGACATAAACAGGGCCATGGAAATGATTCAAGGGATGGAACAGTTATGAGGAAAGGCTGAGAATGCTGGGGGGAGGTGGTCAGACTGGAGAAGAGCAGGTTCCAGGGAGACCTTAGAGCCCCWTCCAGTGCCTGAAGGGGCTCCAGGAGAGCTGGAGAGGTACTTGGGACAAGGGATTGAGGGACAAAACAAAGAGGAATGGCTTCCCACTGCCAGAGGGCAGSGTTAGATGGKGTATTAGAAGGAATTATTCCCTGTGAGGGAATAGGTTGCACAGGTTGCCCAGAGAAGCTGTGGCTGCCCMATCCCTGSAAGTGTCCAAGGCCAGGTTGGACRGGGCTTGGAGCAACGTGGGCTAGTGGAAGGTGTCCCTGCCCATGGCAGGGCTGGAATGGGATGGTGTTTAATGTMCCTTCCAAGCCAGGCCATTCCAGGATTCCATGACTTGTGTTCTAATATGAAGCTGAGATTCCCTGTCACGGTTTGAGGAGGGCTCTGTGCTCCCCTGCTGCTGCTCAGCTTTGCCGGATATCCATGTGCTCCCAAGAAAGTTTAGGAGAGTGTGGCACGAGCTGTTTAAATCTGGGAACTGAAGTCTGGTACAAATGAAGTCATTTTCTTTGTGCAGTGATGTCTGTCTGAAACGAGTGACTGGMGGGAGCAGAACGGCAGTGTTCTAATCCAGGGAATGGGAGTTCCCATCTTCTCGTAATCTTCCTCCTCACTGTTCCTGTTCTTGTCGGTTCTCTGGAGCATCATTAAGGGTTCATTGCAGGGACACAGAATTTCATCTTATTTCCTTGCTGGGTCCTGCTCTTGCTCTAGTGGTGCTCTCTGGGACACGTGGCGGGACCTTAACTCGGCGCTTCCTGGTCTTCCATTGTTTTGTGAATTAAACTCTCGTGTTCAGGAAGAACACAAGCTGCCCTGGCTATTGTTGCAAACCTGCTGTCTTAAGTAAGAGTTTTCAAGGAGTGGGTTTGGTTTTCTTGAGGATTCTTTCTTTCAGTATCTTGTGTCYGTGTCAGCTGGGAAACAGTTGTGTAAAGCAGAGATTGATGTTTGAGGCACAGAAAGCGAAATTACATTTACAAGGCTATAAAAAACAGACCTGGAAGGGCAGGGTTAGATGGGATATTGGGAAGAAATCCTTCCCTGTGAGGGTGATGAGGCTGTGGCACAGGTTTCCTAGAAAAGCTGTGGCTGYCCCATCCCTGGAAGTGTCCAAGGCCAGGTTGGATGGGGCTTGGAGCAACGTGGGCTAGTGGAAGGTGTCCCTGCATGTGGCTTTAAGGTCCCTTCAAACCCAAAACATTCTGAGATTCTCCTTAATTTGGAGGAAGCCCTCAGAGCCCTCCAGTTTTTGGGGGCTCCTCCATGGACTTAGGAGGGGGCTGTGCCTGTTTTTCATAGGATCAGAATTTGAACCAAAGATGTTTTTATCTTCCCCCAAGAAACTACTGTCCCATTTGTCCTGTGAATGCCAATGTGAGTATGTCAGATTACTTTTTTGAGGTGATTTACATGGAATTTGTCTGGGGAGAGGAGGGAATTTCCCTGGATTGTATTYCTTACGAATCTCTTGGCTATAGTTTGAGATCTGGTGAGCGCTTTCCTGATTGAGAGGCTGCCAGGGAAAACTGAGTATGGAGAATAACTCCTGAGTGCTTTTTTTTTTTCTTTTTAAGGTGGGATGGTTTGGTTGGGGGGGATTTTTAGTAGAAAACCAGCCCTACTGGCCCAGGATGATTAATTGTGGCCCTTTATGTGCGGGCACATGCTGAGATTGCCTGTTTTGGGTTGTCTGGTCTAGTTTAGGCTGGGAAACCAAAGCTGGGATTAATCTCCATGAAGAGACATAAAAGGCATTGTCCTGCCTTGCCTTGGAGAGAGGTGGAAATCAGCTTTTCCTGGCTTTTCCTCTGGTGGATCCATGCTGCTCCTCTGTTCAGTCACCCAGGTAGGGTGAGCTGTTGCTGCAGGTAGTGACTCCATCAGTCCCTCATTAGGGTTGGTAACGTCACTGCAGTTACTCATGCAGGGGATGAGTAACTGCAGAGTTACCCACAGGGATTGTTTCACTCCAGTGTTGGCAGAAATCTGCCTTGGCTTGAAACTTTTTCCCACTATAATGGCAAAACACATAGTTTGTAATTCCACAGAGGTGCCAACTTGGCAGGAGTAGGAATTACCACCTTAACTCCATAGGAAAACTTCTGGGAAATGACYGGAAGCGTGCGAGTTTGCAGCACTGCAGTCCAGAGCTGTCCTGCTCTTGCTGTGATTCATCCTTCAGCACAGCTTTCCATGAAAAAATCCTAATTTTTTAAATTCCTTTGGACAGGTCCAGCAGCAGGTTCACCCCAACCTCTCGGCAAAGGAAGATTCCCTCTATTACATTGAGGAGCTGATCCTTCAGCTGCTGAACAAGCTGTGCATCGCTCAGCCACGGACTGTGCAGGATGTGGAGGTAGGAATGGAGCCTGGAAAACCAAGGGTTTGCTCCCGGAATCGCTGAGATTCACTGGGATATTTTGGGCAGTACAAGTTGGAAGGCAGAGCTTCTTAACACGGCTTTGTGGCTGCCCCATCCCTAAAGAGTCCCAGGCCAGGTTGGATAGGGCCTGGAGCAGCCTGGGATAGTGGAAGGTGTCCCTGCCAATGGCAGGGAGTGGAACGGAATAATCCTTAAGGTCCCTTCCAACCCAAGTTATTCTGGGATTCTATGATTCTATTTAGATTTTATAAGCAAGTTTAATTTGAAACTCATTTCCCTATCCAGTGCTTCAGAATAGAAATCGTGGGAATTTTTCCCTTCAGCAATATTTTTATAAATGCAAAATGCTTTGGAGGATTTTCTGCTGCTCAAATGCACATTGGATTTAAGAATTTTTCCTACTTTTTGACAGAAATATGCAGGAAAAAAATGAAATTTTGCAATGAAAGGTTACTGTTGTCAGGGCTGGACTGTGCAGCTGAGGGAATAGAGTTGAATGTTCCTGGGACTTTATTGGAATCAGTGAGGCTCTTGTATTATTGCAGCTGTCAGCTTTTGTGTCATCATTCCAAAATGAGGGTTTAATGGAGTCTGGAGGGAGAAAGTGCTTCCATGTGGCTGTGACCTGATAGAGCTTTGCAGAGTATTAATTTTAAATCAATCTCTAGGTCCAGGATTTCCAGCCTGATCTGAAATGAAGTCCTTGTGTGGTATTCTCTATGTGTGTTATGGGAAGAAAAAGTCTCTTTTTATATATATAAATTTTGTATGTGTGTCAGAATTATTATATATGTGTATTAATATAAATTATATATGTGTGTCATGGAAATAAAGAAAATTACATACATAAATAAGTGTATATATATATTTGCAAAATAATTCCCTGAGGAGTTTCAGGTTCTTATTAGATGCCCTTTATTCAGTGCTAATTAATTAATTATTAATTTAAATATTATGAGTAATATTTTTGGTAATACTGATGCATAAAGATTATAGTATCGTTAAATAAAAGCAAAACTGAGTAGTTCCTTATTAGCTCTTGGGCTTAGAGAGTGTGGATTTGAACTTTGGATGTGGAGCTGAGAAATTCTGTGTTCTTTCTGCAGTTCCCAGATGGTCAAACCCTGGAGCACACGATCCAGGCAGCCCTCAGATAACTTGAGTTGTGACTATCCCAGCAAATGTCACATCCTGTGTGTTACATTTTCCATACACCTGGCATTTTAAAGCTGGGAATAATAAAACATTGCTGATCTTGGCAATATAACAGTGATGTAATTTAAAAGCACAAAATCTAAATAGTTGCTCCCCAAAAATGTTGTGTTCTGTAGGTCAGTACATCCAGACTCTTCCAGAGCAGGGAAAATAGAATTCAGTTTTGTGTTTGGGTTGTTGGTGAAGTTTTGCTGCCAGCAGCCATCCAAAATCCAAGGATGAAGGCTTTGGGATCTGCTCCTCAGCTGTTTTTAGCTTTTAAGAGAAAACATGAGAGCTGTGATCTCTAAAGTTTATCATGCAGGTATTTACATTAACAGCCTGGAGTTAATGGAACTGTTTGTGCAAGATGTTATACTTAAGTATTTGCAGGATCAAGGTCTAAAAATCTCAAATTAGAAATGTTTTATAAATAGAAATAGCCCTTCAAATTTTTCCTAAGAAAACAGTGGGAAGCAGTGTTGGAGCACAGAAGGCATGTGGTATTTGTGAAGTTTAGGTTGGATATTGGGAAGGAATTCTTGGCTGTGAGGGTGGGGAGGCCCTGGCCCAGGTTGCCCAGAGAAGCTGTGGCTGCCCCATCCCTGGAAGTGTCCAAGGCCAGGTTGGATGGGGCTTGGAGCAACGTGGGCTAGTGGAAGGTGTCCCTGCCCATGGCAGGGGTGGGAGTGGATGGGCTTTAAGGTCCCTTCCAACCCAAACCATTCTGGAATTCCATGACTGAGTTGAAGGGTGGCTGAATGCCACGTTACCTCCGTTTTTGGGAGAATCTCCTGGAAGGATCCCAAGGAAGGGTCATTTGGGGGAACCATCCCAGCACTGCTGGCTGCTCTCCAGGAGGGAAGGTCACCCTGTGTTAACCTGGCACCGACAGCTGATCAGAGAGGACCTCAGGCCTGTTAGATTTTGGAATATGTGCAAAATCTTGTCATCAAAGGGCAAATATTTCACCTTTTTTTTTAGCTCATCCTTCAGCTTTTCATTCCTGCCCTAAACCTGATCTGATGTAGGGCAAGTTACACTCTTTTCTCAAATATGATGATATCAACTTGGGGTTTTTTGTAGATTGTAAACTGTTTAATACTTCTTGATGGTGTTTATATTTTGGGCTCCTGGTCTCATAGAATTCCAGAATAGTTTGGGTTGGAAGGGATCTTGAAGACCATTCCAGTTCCAAATCCCTGCCATGGGCAGAAACACCTTCCACTAGAAGTGGAGACTGAAACCTTCTTGCTGCTCTTGTAAAGGTCATAGATTTTAGGGGATTTGAAGGAGTTCCTGGTGCTTAGGAAAGGGAGGTTGTTCGGGATTGCCGAACAGAGAGAAGCCAAGTCAGGTAAGGAGAAAACAATTAGGAAAATGTGTTGCAAACACTGAGGAGGAGGATAATTGTCTGTACTGGAGGGGAAGTAATTTGCTGTGCTGTGTTTTATTTCACCCTCTGTGCTGGCTGTGGTTGGTCTCAGTGCACTGTCTGTGTTTGGGCAGGAGCGGGTTCAGAAGACATTTCCTCACCCCATAGACAAGTGGGCGATCGCTGATGCTCAATCAGCCATCGAGAAACGGAAGAGAAGGAACCCCCTCCTGCTCCCTGTGGACAAAATCCATCCTTTACTCAAGGTACCTCACACCCTCAGCTGTGTTTGTGCCCCCCGGCGTGACCTTCAATGTATTTCTTTAATTTGTGTGAAGGAAAGAAGTTTMTTGTATTGGTGGAGGGAGTAAAGAGTCACCATAAAACTGAATTTACTGTAGTGTGTAATAAAAGTGGATCCTTAAATTCATCATGTTCATGACATCAGTGTGTTAATGTATTGCTCTACTTTGAAATATGACTGGTTAGTTTTTAACATAAATAAAGCTCAAATACCTTCCCTACCTCAGCAGCGCTGCTTTGATGCCTTTATTTGTTTCAAAATGCTGCAGAAGCCAAAATAGAAGAAGAGAGAACAAGTAGATCCTGTTCCTTGTGTACTGTCAACTGTGTGTCAATGTCCTTTCAGTTCCTGCTGAATGTCACTGGTGCCTTGGGTTTAAAAATCAAGAGATCTGCAAAGGTGTTCCCAGCTGCTGAGAAAACTTCATTGGAGCATAAGCAGAAATTAAAGCACTTTTTCAGGTCTCCTTGCTGTGTTCACATATACAATCCTCAGTTCCTGAGGGTTAATGAGAGGGGATGGGATGTTAGGAAAGAAAACAGCATTAAATATGATCTTCCTAGATAAATTATTCTATAAAAATATTCTGAAATACAGAAGGGAGCCATAAAACTGAAGTGAGGTAGAGCTCAGTTTAGTCAGAATACCTGAAAATAGGTGCAAAATTACTCTGAAGTTCAGCAGGGATAATGTGCAGTGTTCATCCTGGGTTTTTTTCTGTTCAGACTTTCATTATCAAAGTTAATTATTTTATGTCATGCAAGGATGCACAGAGCTCAGTTGTTCAGCCAAATCGAAAGGATGGACAGAATGGATCTCAGTATGTAACAGGTTGAACACAGAGGCTGTAGTTTCATGAAAGACARCTTTTTCCATCAAGAACAATTACCAGGATGATCAGAGGGATGGAGCACCTTTCCTGTGAGGAAAGGTTGAGAGAGCTGGGATTATTCAGCCTGAAGAAGAGAAGGCTTTGGGGTGACMTAACTGTGGCCTTCCAGTGCCTGAAGGAGCTACAGGAAAGATGGAGAGAGACTATTTACAAGGGCCTGGAGTGACAGGACAAGGGGGGATGGCTTCAAACTGACAGAGAATAGGTTTAGATTGAATATTAGGAAAAAAGTTTWGGCCATGAGGGTGGTGAGGCCCTGGCACAGGTTGCCCAGAAAGCTGTGTCTGCCCCATCCCTGGAAGTGTCCAAGGCCAGGTTGGTGAAGTCCCTTCCTTAAAGGAACCACATTTTTAGGACTGTCGTTTTGAGAGGAGGGATTATTGAAAGGTCTGTAGCTTTTCCTCTGTTAAAATACTGCAAAATAACACAAGAATTTACAAGCATCTCCTTCCAGGCAGATGTTCCAATTTCCATTTGATGTCCTTAGCCCTGGGTGTTCCATTACTGTAAATTATCRCCACAGACAAGATCCATTTCAGTAGAAAACTCAAATGTGTTTATTGTCATTCCAGATGAATTTCTGGAATAAATACCATTYGTTTTCTCTTGTTTTCACTTTGCAGGAGGTCCTGGGCTACAAGGTGGATTACCATGTCTCTCTGTATATCGTGGCTGTCTTGGAATACATCTCAGCTGAYATTTTAAAGCTGGCTGGAAACTATGTTTTCAATATCCGACACTTTGAGATCTCCCAGCAGGACATTAAAGTATCAATGTGTGCTGATAAGGTGAGGAGTTGGGATTAAAACAGTATCTAGAGGTGATTTTAAAAATTTTATTTGATTTGGAAGGTGTACTCAAAAGAGGATCAGAGGGAGAGCCTGCTTTTACTCAAAAGTGTAGCTTCTCTGCTTGTTCATGCCAAACCTGTCACAGCAAAAAWTTAGGTTAAATTTAAGCCTCTGTAAGTTTTGGAACAGCAGGAGCYCTTACAAGCAGTGTAAGGACAGAAAATGATGTTGTCCTTTATTTCTCTGCTGTCACACCCTCCTGATGTCACTTTGTCGTGGCAGCTCTTCTTCCTAACACAGAAAAGACCTTGAGTTTTCATCCCCGTTAAAATGAGAAACATTTTTGTTCGGTTTTATCTTCAGCAGGAGGTTTTGTCCAAGGCTTATGCAAGATGCCTTGTTTTCCAAGTCGATGCTGCATGAATTGTAACTTGTTTTCTAGGTCGTGCTAACTTCCAGGGGGAAAATGGCTTTGGCAGCTGATCCAGCCTCCTGCTGCCAGAGTTGAAATATTACTCCCTTGTGAAAGTGATCACAGAAAGGATTGTATTAAAAACTCCAAGGATTTCTGTGCACACATTGAAATAGCTGAGCGTGAGCCAAGTGTGAAAACCCAGCTGGGTGTAATTTTTTCGGTTTCTTTGCCAGGTTTTGATGGATATGTTTGATCAGGATGAGATTGGATTGGTTTCTCTGTGTGAGGACGAGCCCTCTTCTTCTGGGGAGCTCAACTACTACGACCTGGTGAGAAATGAGATTGCAGAAGAAAGGCAATACCTGCGGGAGCTGAACCTGATCATCAAAGTCTTTCGGGAAGCTTTTCTATCCAACAGGCGACTCTTCACACCTCATGTGAGTCCTTTATTGATGGGAAGTGCTAATTGCTCCATTAGCAGCCAGAACTTATCAATTTTGCATTAACTGTGTTGGAGGTAAAATCAAATTTGATTTATTGTGTGTCAGTGAGTAATGAGTGTTGTCTGTGTGTGAAATCCAATGGGGGAATTGCCATTAATAGTATGGGAGTGAAGCTTAATGGACACAATTCCCTGTCAGATGCCAGCAGTAGCTGGATTATTTTGGTCACTTAGGTAATAGTTTTGCTTTTGCTTAACACACAAATTTAGTTATCTACCTGCACATGCAGGGAATGCTTGAATTGACATTTGAAGGCTACCCCAGGACACCCTTATCTGTAGGAATTCCAATTAAAACAGCCCTTGGCTGTGGATTCTCTAACTGTGAAGGGAATCTCTGATAAATGATTGAAATATTTGATGGAGATGGTCTGTGTGGCAAATTCTGTTCTCAGGAGGAATAAGGAATGATTAGTGGATCCTTTCTGTGAGACAAGGAGGAGACAGGCCAGCAGAGCCTGAACTGGGATTTTTAACTGGTGTCAGCAGCAGCAGAAGCCATTCCCATTCCAGCTGGGTGTGAAAGTTCCTCAGGAGCTGATGGAATTGTGCAGATGTGGGGACAGAATTCCAATGAAGATGATGGGAGGAGAAGGGAGCGATGTTTGGGAGCTGAGAAATATTCTTTTGGGAATGGGTATGGGAAATTTCAGGATTGCATGTTCCCACAAAAGGGTTGCCATGGCCTGGRCACTGGCAGGAGGTCAGTGGGAGGTTGGGGCAGAGAAACTTCTGAGCAGGAAGTTCAGAGGGGTTGGAAGGGGAATCCAGGGCACTGGAAGGGGCTCCCTCATTAGGTGTGTGCATTTGAACAATCTACAAGTAGAATTTGGGAAGGAATCTGCCAATTCCTGCTCCATTCCCAGGTCTGCTGAAGGAGCCCAGGAGCTGCTTTAGTTGCACCTGTGGTTTAGAGGATCTGAGCTTGGAGCTGCTGTAAATTCCCTCCTTTAAATCACCTCCTTCCTGTTGTGTTCTATGGGACAAGAAGGAGCAGAGGGAACAGTGGCAGCTGGAAAGGGCAGGAGTTGCTGTCCAGAGCCCTGGGAGCACAGCAGCTCCTGGGAACRATGGTGTGAGAATTGGGCAAGGCTGGATGTACCCAGGCAATCCTGGAGGGCTGGGGAGAYCATGGAGTTTAACTTTTCCTTGCTTTTTGTTGACTCCTCTCCATATACTCCTGGWTCAGACAAAACCCACTCCAATATTTACACGACCAAATAAATTATTCCAGGCATGACTCGGCCATGTTTTGTGTTTGCAGGACATTGATGTGATATTCAGCAACATTTCAGACATCCACGAGCTGACAGTGAAGCTTTTGGGATTGATTGAGGACACTGTGGAAATGACGGATGAAAGCAGCCCTCACCCTCTGGCTGGCAGCTGCTTTGAGGACCTGGCAGAGGTTTGCTGTTTAATTCAGGGGGTTTGGGGGGTTTTTTATGTTTGTTGTTATTCAATCACTCAAAATGTGGTTTTARTTCAGACAAATGCATTGTTTAACATCTGGGATGGGAAGTATCTCCACAGAGCAGTGACTCCAGGAAGGAACGAAGTATCAAACCAGCAGTTTATGGTTCAGGATTGTAGCAAAAGTGCTGTTGGTACCCACTGACCTCTAAAATAGATATTAAAGAGTGGGAATAAGGGAAAACACTGCACAGGGATTGGGTGTGGCTCATACTGGAACRTTATTAATTATTTTCTCGGTTTGTTTTTAAGGGGCACTGAAATACTGGAAGGAATTTTTTAAAATTCTGAAATACTCCATATTAAACTATTCTATAAAACTATCCTGAGATACAGGAGAGATTCATAAAACTAAAGTGAGATAGAGCTTAATTTAGTCAGAATACCTGAAAATAGSTGCAGAATGACTCTGGAATTCAGCAGGGAGGTGCAGGATCTGAAAGGCAAAAGGACAATTCAGCTTAGAATACACCACACAATTTTAATTGTCAGGGAAGAAAACACTTGGAATGAATGACCAAGGACCCAAACTATTACAGAGGAAATCAGTGACTTGTTCTATCCTGAGAGAGAATATATCAGGTGAACCACGTGGTGAACAGCAAGTTTATGCTTTTATCTTAAAATTAAGATGTTTATTTAAAAAATAACAATAAAACTTCCATTTCACTTTTATGTATCTTCAGTTTTTRAGATCTGAGGATTGCATGAACACACCAGCACCACCTGGAAAATTATTGCATTTTTGTGCCTGTAGAAAATAGTGAGTTTTGAGCCCAGGTGCCACTCACGTAGGAATAGACCATAAAAGTTTTCTTGGCATTACTTCAATAAACCACTCGTGTAAGAAAGTCCAGTTGACCAAGTCTTAGCAGCTGTTGAACCATAATTGCTTTATAATGACAAGCAGAAGCATTTGATCAATGGATTAAAGTAGCTATTATATTAAAACTGAAAAAAAATGCTTGAAATTTGAAATAGTACAGCACTATCCTGGGGAAAAAAAACCTCATTTTATTGCAAAAGCTGCTCTTAGTCATCCTGTGTGCTTTAATGGAAACAAATCCTTTTCAATGAGTGAAAATCTCATCTGTTTTTTCATTCACTGAAAAACTTAAAGAGGAAATGAAATACAGATGATTTTTCGAAGCTTTTTATGAAGGTAATAAGTTTGAATTTATTAATCCAGTTAATATGGAGCAAGACCTGCTTAATAACTGGGCTGTTGATTTGATCATCTCACAGGGTGAGATCATCTTTCTGTCAGTGTTTGCAAAAGGAATCATTAAAGGCAGATAGGAAAGTGAAGTGTTTATTTGCTCTTCTTATCTCACTGCCAGAGTTGTTCACTTAGTGTTTCCATTATAAAGGTCCTTCAACTTCTTGGGAAGGATAATTAAAACCAAACAACCCCTTGCAAGCTGGAATCTTCCTGCTTTGTCTGTTTTTTCTGCATCAGGTCTCTGGAAGGTTCGAAAACATAAATATTGTCGTGGTTTTGAGATAAGGAAGTGTGGGGAAAATRAAACATTCATTTMATGTATGGGRAAAATAAAACMTTTTTTTGAGGTATGGGGAAAATAAAACATTTTTTCCTGGTGTGGGGGAAATTCAGAAACTTGATGCTTGATACACATAAGTGGGAGTTGGATGGTGGCTGGAGAGCTCAGAACAGGGCAGAGGGTGTCTCCCTGCTTTGAAGGGATCTTCACAAGGCAGCTGATAAAACAAGGCTATTGTCAGTAATTGTAAATTTGTTTTTCTGGTATTTGTGTTTCCATAAGAGAAGTTTGAAGTATCCACAAAGGAAAAAGGTGAGAAGCAGTGCACACACCAAGGGRGTGAAATGGGAAAACACCAATCCAGGCCCATATCCTGCACTGAGATAATTTATGGACATCATTATATGTCTCCATAGAATCCCAGAATGGATTGGGTTGGAAGGGACCTTGAAGATCATCCAGTCCCACCCCTGCCAGGGGCAGGGACACCTTCCACTAGCCCAGGTTGCTCCAAGTCCTGTCCAGCCTGGCCTTGGACACTTCTAGGGATCCAGGGGCAGCCACAGCTTCTCTGGGCAGCCTGTGCCAGGGCCTGCCCACCCTCACAGCCAAGAATTCCCAATATCCCATCTAACCCYGCCATCCTTCCGCTGAAGGCCATCAATTTCAATATTCTATAATTCCATATCTCCATAACTTTTGCAGCATTGCAAGTGTAAACCCCTTTTTTTARTGATTAATCTCTCGGGGAAGATCCYTAATGCAGTTKATTTYAATCTTAYGTTCATAAAACAAACCCAAAACTTCAAAATACTGATTGAAGTCTTCAGTGGAAGAAACTGAAAMCACTTATGCAGTAAAAATTCAAAAACACAGCACAGTGTTGGTAAATGTTGGCCTGGATCCCCCAGTAGATTTGCACTGTGGATTCCACTGTGACTTGAGACTTCAGCAGTGTTCAGATGTGCCTTTTTGGTGGTTGGTATTCCCAAATCCAGCAGCCTGTCCCCCGGCAAGCAGTGAGGTGAAAAGAGGGATGTGCTGATCCCGGGCACGGAGCCACCAGCACCGGATAACCCGGTGACTCAGGAATGATTCAGCCCAGGGAGTCTGCAGGGACTGGGATCAGCCTGACAGGCCTTGGCACAGCTCATCTGGGAGCAGCCAGGAATGATTCCTGCAGGGATTCCTGTGCAGCCAGGCTTGCATCCTATCCTGCTGTGGCTGATGTTGTGGAATCAGTGCCGGATACACCGACCAGAGTCATAATTTCTGCACCTGAAACCCTTGATGTCATTGGAGCACTTTCCCCTGAGACTGGGTGCTTTGTCCCAGGTGAGATGTTTTCCCTGGGACAGTCTCCCAAGTCTCCACATTGTCCACCTTTGTGGGCAGAGAGGAGGTAAATTGCCATTCCATGTGAAATGGGGTGAAAAGCAAGAACTTCTCTTGGTCCAAACAAAGTTTGTGTTGGCCATAAGGATGGGGAGGTCAAGGAATGCTGAGAAAATTGTGGGCATTTAAAAGYTGGAAGTGAYAGAAGGTTGTGSTTTASTCAATATTTGTTTTGCAAAATCAATATTTCCTTGAAAAGTTCCATCAGCTTATTAAAGCAAATTATTGTACCAGCTGGGACAGAAATATCTTGGATCCTTTGCTTACGTGTGTAATTCTGTGTTTTTATTTAGGAGCARGCCTTTGATCCATATGAAACCTTGTCCCAGGATATTCTCTCTCCACAATTTCATGAGCATTTTAATAACTTAATGGCCAAACCTGCTGTTGCTCTCCACTTCCAGGTGAGTGCAAATGAGAAATGCTGAGTGGCTTTAACTCATATTTCAAAGGTTTGAATTTTGTCAGTAATTCTTTGCTTCCAGCTGAGGAAGAAATCCTCGAAGTCCTGCTCTTTCTTYAGTGTGAGATATTTGGACTTTGCCTCTTGCTGTAGAAACTGGGCACAGCTCTGATCCATCCATGAGTTTTGCAGGACTTTTTGTCCTCACATCAGACTCTTGCATGAGAACAGAGGGTGAATTCTCACACTGTCACTTGTATTTTGCCTTTTAAAGCCCAACACAGACACCCAAACACCATATTTTCATTTTCTTCCACACATATCTAAGGCCTCCTTTGGCACTGAAGCTGTGACTGGTGCTTTTTCTTGAATAATTCTTCTATAATTTCTTAGTCATTGCTGCCCAGCAGGATAATCTGTGATTCTTTTATTGTTTTACTGCTTTCTTCTGCTGGTGTGGCAGATTTATTGAAGGTGCTGCTCAGACTGAGCTGCTGTTCAGAAATGCCCTTAGAGAAGCTGCTGAGCAAGTGTTGAGTCACTGGTGCTCCCAGTTAAGTCCAATTTAGTGGTGCTGGGGTTCACTGGGGCMTCTCTGCAGGATGGGATTCCTTTGAGCCATTCCTTCAGGGGAGTGTTTCCTCCTCAGCTCGGAGCCCTTGATGAGCTGGATCATCTCACTTCTAAATATTCCTTGGGGAATGAAGTAAGGAAGGCTCTTTAGCTCCTTCCCTCCTAAATTTAAAGCTCAAAGACCTATTCCAGATTAAATTGATAATTGAGTCAGGTGTCAGTGAATTTGGCCTTGTTTCTGACTCCCACCACTAATTTCTCACCCTGATATCACCAGATTTTAGGAATAATTTATTCCTAAAAATAATAGGAATTATTATTTTTGGGGGTGGGGAGGCCCTGGCACAGGCTGCCCAGGGAAGCTGTGGCTGCCCCATCCCTGGAAGTGTCCAAGGCCAGGTTGGATGGGGCTTGRAGCAACGTGGGCTAGTGGAAGGTGTCCCTGCCCATGGCAGGGGGTGGAACAGGATGAGCTTTGAGGACCCTTCCAACCCAAACCATTGTGGGATTCTGTGATMATCATAGAAAGTTTTGGGCTTTCCTGGGGATGTTCCTGCACACYTCTCCAAGTTGTGGAGTGAAGGCGGAAAGGTAATTTCCAAAAAGGATATGAGGTAATTCAGTTTCTGTTCAACAGTTACCTTGCTATGGAGGATGTCAGGAATTTCACCATTGTTTGGAAAATCTAATTTTASAACCTGAATTATTATCTTAGTTAACTTCTTGGAATGGGAAAAGATTTCTCATTTTTTAAATCATAAACTTGTGATTCTGAGGGCAGTACTAATACTGATTTCTTCAGTACCTTATGAAATGACCTGATATTTCYGTGGGATATTGGATGTAACAGAAGCAYAGTGAACATCCTGGGCRAAGGGGGCACTGGGGGAAGTTGGTGAYGAGTTTGTGGGAGTCCTGACTGGTCTTCAACTGCTGCCAGACTGGTTGTCCAGTCCTTTAACTTGTCCAGTCCTGATTTGAGTATTTCAGTGTAAGTAATCCTGTTTTTTTCCCATTTCAGTCCACAGCTGAAGGATTTAAGGAAGCTGTCCAATACGTCCTCCCCCGCCTCATGCTGATCCCTGTCTATCACTGCTTGCACTACTTTGAGTTACTGCAGGTAAATGGAGCCACACTCTCATKTCTCACTGAAAATTCTTATTCATGTAGAGAATATGAGCTTTAAATAGGTGGTTACATTTTACTTACTGCTTCTGAAAATYGAAGGATATGAAAACATTAATTTGACACCAGTTACTCCATTTCTGAAAAGTAAAAACATGTAAAAAAACCTTCAAAAGCATCTGTTGCTCTCATRTGAACATTTGAACTACATTTTATTRAACAAACCTTTATTGGACTTGAGTTCTAATATAGTTAAAAATTTAATACACAAATCTAACTTCTTGTTTCCTTGAGTTCTGAATTTTTTGTCCATTCAGAAAAAGCTAAGCAGGGTTCAGGTCACARTTCTCAATCTCAGGTCACACTTCAGTTGCAGCTCAGTTTATTATTTCAGAATAACCCATTCTTAATATTCAACCATTTGTCCTGAGTCCTGAATGGAATTAGCTGAGGATAATGTAAAAAAGGTTCTGTTTGCCCCAATGTGATGGGAAAGTTTGTAATGCTTTAAGGGTAAGTGAACTATTAACTAACGGGGATGAATTTAAATTAAATAGGTAAAACCCCCTGTGGCTGTAGCTGACATTTGGAAATAGCCACAGAAATTACTCTTTTAGGTTCTCAGTGTAAAAACTGATGCTGGCAGCGTTGTACAGGTCTGTTGTAGGGATTTCCTTTGTATTTTAAAGGATTTACTTGTATGAAGGAGGAAAAGCAAACTTAGCAAYGTAGAATTTATCTATAATACAACATAAATATTTCTAGGAATTGTGTTAATACTAAATCTGTAGTTAATATTTAACACAAGTTCTTTTTTTTAATTCTTAAGTTCACTCCTATTTTCATTATGTCTGCTGTGATTTTTTGCATCTCCTGATTTAAATAAGTAAAAGTAAGGAATGATTTCTTTTGACCCAGCTCCAGTGTACAGATTACCAATATTTTGCAGGAAGGTTTAAATCCCAGAACRCTTTGAGTTGGAAGGGACCTTAAAGATCCTCTGGTTCCACCCCCTGCCATGGGCAGGGACACCTTCCACTACACTAAAACACATGTGGTTTCAGTAAAYTTAAAATTGTTAAGCATTTCTAGTGATAGTCAGTTTAGAAAACAGCTCAGAAAACCTTAAAAAAAAACCCCAAACAACCTTAATTTTCTACAACTTCCTGACCAGGAGSRTGGGGACAGGAGGGTCAGGACASAGGGAAAYGGCCTCAAGTTGTGCCAGGGATGGTTTAARTTGGATATTAGGGAAAATTTCTTCATCAAAAGGGTCTCTTTCAAAATAACAGAACTTCTCTTTTTATAATCATCACCTGTATAGGATAATTCTCTGGAATTTMTTCAGATGTTCCTCTTTCAAGTTGAGAAGGTGGAATTGGGTCAGTGACCTGTCTCATGCTGAAGGTCAGGCTAATTAGTGACCCGTGGTGTCATTAAGTGCATCAGGATGAAATTTAAAGATGAAATCACGTGCTGCCACAGCTTTGGGAGGAGCTGAACCTTTAGCTGGTGTTACAAGTGTAAAATGTGTTGTGTTTATCCTTTTTTTWAGKGAAACATTACCATAGGTGCCTGCTTGAGCAGAGTTTCCCTCCTATCTTTGATGAATAAAGCCTAGCAAAATTATTTATTTTAAAGGATAATACAGCAGTTATCGTGAAAGGTGATAATTTTAGCAGTGCAAATGTTTAAATTTGACCTTTATCCTCAGTATAGAAGATTTCTGAGTASGAGCTGACACTTGGCTGTCTCACAACCTTGCAAGCACAGAACAGAAATCTGAACTCTCACTCTGTAGTAATGGTAAATCCTGAGCATTTTGTTGTGATCCCATTAGTAACAAATTTCAAATTTGAATTTTGTGTTGTGCTTTGAAAACATCCTAAATTTACAGCAGGGATTTTTAGAAGGCAGAGTGTTATTAGGGGTAGAGAAAGTATTTATTCAACAGTATTAATATATAACGTGCTAAAAACTGGTTCTCTGTTACCATTTTATTTGTCTCTAGGAACTCTGGTTGAAAAAGACCAAAATGAAAGCAAARAAGCAAGAAAATACTCATATTTTCATGGTTTCAATAGGGAGAGAAGCTCAGACTGAGACGTTTACTCTTTAAGAAAGTTAGCAAAAACCCCTTCTGAAATGGGAGGTGAATAAAGTAATGATTTACAGAAGCACAGGCCTCAGTAGTTGTTTTTTTTGCAAAATAGCAAAACTGAAATTAATGAAATTAAAATGTGATAAGCCTGAAAATTCTTTCAATCTGTAGAACTTTTCTTTCTTGGTGCAAAACCTTTCAGGATCTGCTTCAGAGCCACCTCTTTGCCTAAGCAAGAGGATCAAAGTCGTGTATGGAATAGACAGGGAATCCCTCCTTCTCACAGGCCCAGGATTATCCCTAATTCCTGCACGTGACCTGCTGTGTTCTTATCCAGCAACATCTGAAATTACCACTCAGTTGCTTCTCCCACCTTTAGGATWCTGCACTTCACACCATTTTCATGTTCTTTGCATTTCCATGGCTGATAGTAAGGAAAAGTAGGATTTCCAGGGGTAGACATCTGGTTTTTCCCTTCCCTGTACTGTTCCTCAGCTCATAAACTTCCCAGAAATTTTGGGCCATGTTTCTTTCTTGAATATGCAAGATGGAGACTGTTTGGGCATGTGAAAACTAAAAAGTTTAGTCATTTAAATGACATGAGAGTGGACCAATCTGGTCAAATCCTATTCTCTCAATTACTTTTAGAGGAAGCTGAGGGATCCTTGCTGAGGGAACATAGTGGGGAAAGGAAAAAGAGGCTTCTGCCATGCCAGTGAGTGTAAGTAAGATTTATCTTAAGGTATGCAGGTAAAATAGAGTTTGTCCAAAACTGCATGGCAAGTTGTCATGATTTTACCCAGCAATTTATTRGCTTGAATTTTCCTTTAAAAAATTCACAGAATCYCAGACTGGTTTRGGTTGGAAGGGAACTTAAAGCCCATCTCGTTCCAACCCCTGCCATGGGGAGTTCCTATGATCTTGAATGTGAAAGGGGTTGAAAAGAAAAATCTCTTTTATTTTTATCAGTAGTTTTTTAGGTGTCACCTTAACCAAAAAGAGGAACTTTTAGGCTTTGCTCAAAATTTGTTGCTACCGAGTGGATGGAGATTATATGAAAACCTGTGGAATTTCCTAATTCAGGAAGTTTCTGCTGAGTGGGTGGTGATGGATCTAGTCTTTATAAAAAAAGGGAAATACTCTTGTTCTCACTGTCTTTGTATTTTGCTATAGTAGCAAATCTTGAATTTCAGAGTTTGTTTTATTCTGTTAGTTTGCACTGTGCAAAACTGATACTTCTTCTTGAAATAGATGAGTTTCCTGAAAGTGGCAGAATTCAGGATGATAAGAAGCAAAGAGAGTCSTGCTCATTCTATTTTGAATTTGCTCTGGGTTGTTGAGATGCAGTCATGGAAGGAATATACACAGTTACACAAACCAGCACTGAATACTYGGCTATTTCAAACCTTCAAACTCTTTAATCAAACCAGTTATGAAGGATGTTGTTGATGAGATAACAGGAAAAACAATACCTGGCAATTAGCATTAAAGGATAAAGGGTGATCTTTAAACCTGATGAATATCCACTGATTTTTCCTGAATATCTGGCAAATATCTCTCATGCACATCTARTTTTGAGTGGGGCTCTGGAATAACTCTGACTTGAAATCACTGACTTCACTGAGTGCTGAGCTTAACACCACGAAAGGAGGTTTGTCAGGCTTCCTACCCTGCTATAAATGAGGCAAATCTGAGAGAAAATAAATGTTTTGTTCTGTCCCAGCAATTGCAGGAATGCAGTGAGGACGAGGAGGATCGGGAGTGTTTGAAACAGGCCATCACTGCCCTCCTGAACCTGCAGTGCAGCATGGAGCGCATTTACAGCAAGCGCTCCCCGCGGCGCCGGCCTGGGTAAGCACCCACAGAGCCTCCAGAAGGGGCAGGGAAGGAGATAAATTACCTTTTCTTGTTAGAAAATCTGTATATTTCCTTTTCAAGGCATGTCTTGATGCCAGTTTTCTTTGTAAATGGAGCAGCAGCCCAAAACCTTCATGCTCCACTTCTAAGAAGAATGTGAATATTTTACTCCTTCCCAGCCAGAGCAGTGCATRTGGCTTATTTGAAACTTGATTAGGGCATATTTAGGGAAAACAAGTCATGATTGAAGCAATTAATTTAGTTGATTATTCTAGTCTTTTGGGATGGCAAATCCCAAAGAAGAAGATCATGACTTCTTCTGTTCTTCCTTCAAGGGAGCCGGTCTGTCGCTTCTATCACCGCCAGATCAGAAGCAAACACTTGGCCATCAAGAAAATGAACGAAATCCAGAAAAACATTGATGGCTGGGAAGGCAAGGACATCGGGCAGTGCTGCAATGAGTTCATCATGGAAGGGGGCCTGACAAAAATCGGAGCCAAACACGAGCGCCACATCTTCCTGTTCGACGGTTTGATGATCAGCTGCAAAACCAACCACGGGCAGTCGCGGCTGCCCGGCTACAGCAGCGCCGAGTACAGGCTCAAGGAGAAGATCGTCATGAGGAAAATCCAGGTGATTGACAAGGAGGACACAGCAGAGTATAAACATGCCTTTGAGCTGGTGTCCAAGGATGACAACAGCGTCCTGTTCGCCGCCAAGTCTGCCGAGGAGAAGAGCAACTGGATGGCGGCGCTGATTGCCCTGCAGTACCGCAGCACCCTGGACAGGATGCTGGACTCAGTCTTGCTGCAGGAGGAGAATGAGCAGCCCCTGAGGCTGCCCAGCCCCAGCGTGTATCGTTTCGTGGTGGAGGACTCCGAGGACAATATTGTTTTTGAGGACAACTTGCAGAGCAGGAATGGCATTCCCATCATCAAAGGGGGGACGGTGGTGAAGCTCATCGAGAGGTTGACTTATCACATGTATGCAGGTATCCTCAGGTTTATTTTTGTGGTTATTCTTACATGATGACATTAATCCTTTTATCTTTAGTTTGCTGGGCTTTTTACTGCATGCAATTAAATGTAAAGTAAGATTTTCAGGGAGAAAAAATACCTGTTATTAAATCACCTGGCTTTGCAGGGAGAGGTGTAAGRAAATTTTGGGTATGCAAACCCTTCACCCCCTCAAAAAACACATTTTCACAATCATGGCTAAAGCAGTGGAGCTGTTACAGGCYGAGTGTCTGTGAAGGAAAAAAAAAGTTGAAGGTTATATTTATTAYATTCAAGCTGCCGCTCTGTGAAGCTTCTTGGTTGAAGAGGAKGTAAATCACAACCAGCATTTTTCAGACTTTCCTGTGAAATACTGTCTTAAAGGCACAGAAGTGAAACCTTGAATTAGTTCCGTGAGGTGATCTTGAGGAAAATGTTAGGTGTCAGTTTTGGGGCGAGAGGCACGTGCTGGTGGGACTGATGTACAATTTTTGTTAAATTTCTCAAATAGTATAGCTGCATGATCAGGGAGAGTCATTCCTCATGGAAGGCTGAGACAGGGTTTTTAAGAGAGTATGAGATGTGCAGTTCAATATTTTGCGGGGAAATGCTCCAAAGAACTGAGTGAAAATTTCCCAAGCAGTGGCGATTCTGGTATTTTTCAAATACCAATGCTTGACTGACAACCTCAGTGTATTTTCTGCACATTAAACTTTGTATTTTATTTCTGAGATTTTGCARCTGGATAAAAACTCACTCCTATAATTTTCTTATTCTCTCCTTACAGACCCTAATTTCGTTCGGACCTTCCTTACCACCTACCGCTCCTTTTGCAAGCCCCAGGAGCTGCTGAGTTTGCTGATAGAAAGGTAAGGAGTGATCCTCCTGTCTGAAGCCATGGAAAGGTTTTTGGAATCATAGGATAGAATCCCAGAATGGGTTGAGTTGGAAGGACCTTAAAGCTCATCCAGTCCCACYCCCTGCTATGGGCAGGGACACCTTCCACTAKCCCAGGTTGCTCCAWGCCCCATCCAACCTGGCCTTGGACACTTCCAGGGATGGGGCAGCCACAGCTTCTCTGGGCAACGTGTGCCAGGGCCTCACCACCCTCACAGGGAATGATTCCTTCCCARTATCCCATCTAAACCTGCTCTCTGTCAGTTTGAAGCCATTCCCCTTGTCCTGTCACTACGGTTACTGATGAGTTGTGTGTATTTGGAATCACAGAACATCCCAAGCTGGAAGGGACCCACAGAGATCAKAGAGTCCRAGTGCTCCTTTCCGGCTCAGGTTCCCAGTATAAGGTTTCATGTGTTTTAGTGAAGTTTGTAAACYAGTAACTTATAAAACAATGATCCATCTTTTTAGTGCAAGCTTCCTTTTCCCAGTTTAAATGAGTTACCTGTATTAGGTATGAGCTGGAGCACCTGGTGTGCCTGGGCTGTGGGTGGTGATGTTGTGAACTGCTAAACCTGCTCATGAGAGTGTTGAGTGCACCCAAGTCTTGATGGAAATAAGGGCAGAAATGTTCCAAGCAGTTTGTTTGAAGGCACAGACTTAAGGTAAACAGCATTTTAATGCAGTGTGATAAAGCTGCTCTTAAGCTCTTGTCTAATCTTCCCTTAATCAAGCCAGCAGGTCCTTAAAAACCTTATATCCCAGTCTAGACAGCCTGTGATGAGCAGAGAACTGGCGAATTAGCAGGGTGTGGAGCTGGGGAGGAGGCAATTCCAGGCAAACTGGATGGCACAGGAGTGCCCGAGTCTCCCCGCACTGAATTTATATAAACACATTTATATAAAATCCAGCTTCTCTCCACGTCCTGCACAAAGGGTTTGCGTTTTATCTTCACTGCCATCAGCTCTGTGGTGCTTTCCCCCTAGGTTTGAGATCCCAGAGCCCGAGCCCACGGAGGCAGACAGGCTGGCCATCGAGAAGGGGGAGCAGCCCATCAGCGCCGACCTCAAGCGCTTCCGCAAGGAATACGTCCAGCCAGTGCAGCTCAGGTTTGTTTGCTCCCAGACCTGTTCCGTCAGAGCCAGGCTGGAGAGCACTGATTACACAGTGCTCCTGGAGACAGTAATCTCTCCTGGAGACTGCTGTGCTGTCGAGTAGGGACTTATCCGTGTCTGCGAGCAGCCTAATAGCCCAAATCGTGTCCTGATTAGTCACAGCGGCTGCTGGAGCTGTCCCAGCTGGGATCCCCACCCACGGACACCCTGTGGCTGCTCTGGACAGCGGCTGTGGGTGAGAGATGTGGAGCTCAGAGCGGTGCTGGCCACRCTCTCAATGGATTCCTTGTTCCCAGGCTCTGTGAAGATAGTTCCTCTGTTTCCAGTTTTCCAGSCTTGCTGGTGTTTCACTCCCTTTCCCAGCCCTGTGGATGTGTTTGCACACAGACAGGGAAACTCTTGTCTGTGCTGCACATTACAGTGGGCTGCAGTGAATCTTCAAGGTCTTGCTGACCAAGCTAATTTGGGGAACAATTAAGCATTTCTGGCATGAATGGGGGTAATTGTTCCCTTGAYTGGGGACTGAGTCAGGAGGAGACACAGATCACAACCAGTGATTGCTAGAGCAACTTTAGTTCTTTACACTGATGAGTAACATCAAGATGTTCCTATTAATAATATTAATTTTATTAATTAATACTATTAATTATACAGCACCCTCAGTTATTCTGCTACCACACATTCCTAATTACGTGTGGGAGCAACAGCAGACTCAAAATGAAGGGTCACACTGACATGCCGGTACCTCCAAGGTGTTCAGAAGGTCACTGAGGAGTCCCATTCTCACCAGATGCCCATGTGCATATATATATAAAAGATTAAAGAGATAACTTYGTGTATAACACTGTAGTTTTCCTCGATACAGAGCAGCCACCACCTTCTTGAACATGATCCAAGTTACACAACCTCAGCATAACCTTGATACTCGTGTGTGCTCCTGGCCTTGAACAGCTTATCAGGCCCTTTGTGTTCCCAGTTTATCAGCTCCTGTGGGTTCAGCAGGACCAGTAGTCCCCACAGTTATCAGTTCCTGGGAGAGCTGCGTCTCAGCTTGTGCTTTCCCTGGTTTTGCTGTTTGCTGGGAGCTGCTTCTGATCCATGCTCTGTGTCTCTAGTAGCTTGGAACTATCTTACAGCTGAACATAAGTGAGTGTGAGCTGTTGGGTTGATACACTCAGCACTTTGTACATTCCAGTGTTGTTAATAGCACTGACCTCTGCTTCAGAGACATCTGGGATTTGGGAAAAGAAGGTGGAGAATTGAAGGTGTTTATCCCTTCCTTCCCTGCTTCTCTCCACTGCCCATCTCGTGGAAGATGCTGTGGATGCTCTGTACAGTGCCCAGGCATGGAAAGGGCTTGGACACAAATCAATGTGTGTGAGGTCATGGGAATGAGGAGGTGCTCAGCTGGAAGTGCAGTCAGCAGATCCAGGCAATCTCTGGCTTTTCCAGTGTTCTTACCATGGGATCTCAAGGGCAGAGATGGATTAGATAAGATCCTGTTCCAGGAAACTTGGGTCAAAACTTCAGTCCTTAGAAGGTGTCATTGATTTCCAGCCTGAAAGATTCATTTGGGCAGCAATTCTTTTATGGGATAAATCTTATGCTTTACCTTGCACACTGGGAAGAGAAGAGCTAAGGAAGTTTTCCATGTGTTCATGTGGATGTCCTTCATTTGTCAGAGCTGAGTCAGGGCTTGCTCCAGTGCTGTGACAGGCAGATTGCAGTCAGGCCTCTGCCCTCTCCCTCTCAGGTGTCCTTGCCACCAATTTACAGGGCTGGGCCACCAAAACCAGTATACTCATTCCCAGTTAGCACTGGTTCCCTTAATAGCCTGAGTGGAGAACTCCCAGGGAGATTCACATCTCCCTGGAAACATCTCCTGTGAGCCCTCTTGGGCTGGCACAGGGAATATCTGTTGTCCTCATTGATGCAGGAGATTTTTGCTCAGATGACACGTGGAGAAATCAAAGTGTTGAAGGTGTGAGCTCAACTTGTTTACCTGAAGAAAAAGCAAACCAGTTTTTTATTCTGATTTATCCTGAGTGCAGAAGGCAGAAGAGCAGTTGGAGTTCACTTTTAGAGACTGATTTATTGGTGATTTGTCTAAGAAAGAGTAGRCAAAAATCAAGAGGGAGTTTAGTGTTATCCTTAAAGGAGGTACTGGATCTGGTAAGGCCTTTTGTGTCATTAAAAAGTTGTATAAGTCGGGCAGTAACAACAACTTAGAAGCTGAAATTCGTGTGTAGGAAAGAAACAATGACAAATTTGTTTCTTACCAAATGGGAGATCCTAATTAGCTTTTTCATAAAAAACACCAAGAAAAAACAGAAAATGATATTAGAATTACCAATTTTATCTGATTTTGCTACATTTTTTTCCCTTCTGAAACCGTCTCAACACTGACATTTTTATATTGGATTTTTAAAAACTCCACCAAACTATATATGTGCTAAAACTTGGAAATTAGGTTTAAATACCTGCCAAGCTCAGTCTTTGCTCTGCTCCTTTATCTATGTGTATTTTCATAGTCACCAGCTATATGAATCTGTAACTGAGGATTGTGTTTCATTTATATGGGATGAGCTGTGGAAGTCCTTAAAAAGAAACTTAATATTTATTTTTTTTCCCCTCAGAATATTGAATGTTTTCAGGCACTGGGTCGAGCACCATTTTTATGATTTTGAGAGGGATCTGGAGCTGCTGGAGAGGCTGGAGACCTTCATTTCCAGTGTCAGAGGTACAGTAAGGGGAGGTCCTGTTCCCTTTCCACATTTTGGTACAACTTCTCAGTCTGCTCCAGGTTTTAGGCAGGAGAACATCTCTACACACATGAGTAATTTTAATGCCTTTAATTGAGCTGTTTATGAGGCTCCCCTTTACATGAGGAAGCTTTGGCCTGGAGCCTAAACACCTCCTAAAAATGACTTCAATATTTACTTCTAGACAGTATGTTCATCCTTGCCTGACTCTGTAATTCAGGGTGTCACCTTCCCCTTCTCCATAGGGAATTACTTCCCTGGTGCTTACTGAGACGAGTTTTTTCCATCTTTTTTTTTCCCATTTATCTAAAGTTCCAGCTGAAAATCATTATCCTTTTAGAAGAGGATATTTGGCCCATTTGGTATCTCTTACATAGGGACTAGATTTTTTTGGCAGCCTCTGTGGAGGGCAACAGTATTGGCATGTCAATTTTAATCCTTATCCTGACAATTCCAGATTTTCCTTTTCAGAGTGCCAGGCCTTACATTGAGCAATATAATTCAATTAAAAGACCCTGGAGTCAGGGTCACTTTTTTCCACACCAAAACTGTCAGAGGATGTGGTTAAATATAGCTGGTTTCACATGTGTCTATTTGCCAGCTGACACAGATGCAAGAACCCATAAGAAGAAAATAGGGAAATAAAACCTAATTAATTTACATGAAGAAATGCAGAAGTTTGAGTGCATATTCAAATTTTTGGGSTTTGGTTTCACTAAATTATCAAAAGWCATKTAAAATCATAGAATCCCAGAMTGGTTTGGGTTGAAGGGAGCTTAAAGATCATCTCATTGCACCCCCTGCCATGGGCAGGGACRCCTTCCACTAGCCCAGGTTGCTCCAAGCCCCGTCCAACCTGTCCTTGGACACTTCCAGGGATGGGGCAGCCACAGCTTCTCTGGGCAACCTGTGCCAGGGCCTCCCCACCCTCACAGCCAGGAACTCCTTCCCAGTATCCCATCTCTCCCCRCCCTCTGGCAGTGGGAAGCCATTCCCCCTCGTCCTGGCACTCTATCCCTTGTCCGAAAGTCCCTCCAGCCTGAGATCCAGTTCCTGAATGTACATTTATTTACAAACTCCAAATATCCTTCCCCACAGATTGCTCTATAGCAYTGACATTTATGCAAGAATGTGAATTTATTAAAAACCAAAACCTGTAATGAGATCARTGAGCTTTACCCCACTCTTGGACTTGTAGTTTAACCCTGCCCTCTGTCACTTTAAAACTTAACTCACAACTGTATGAAAAAACTTGGGGAGGGATGTTTTTTTACGATTTCTGTCTTACAGGAAAATCCATGAAGAAGTGGGTGGAGTCCATTGCTAAAATCATCAAGAGGAAGAAGGCCCAGGCAGACGGGGTCAGCCACAACATCACCTTCGAGAGCCCCCCCCCGCCCCTGGAGTGGCACCTGTGGCGCGTGGGGCACAGCGAGGCCCTGGACCTGATGACCCTGCACCCCATCGAGATCGCCCGGCAGCTCACCCTGCTCGAGTCCGACCTGTACAGGCAGGGCTGACCTCACACACACTTTTTTTGTAGATTATTTCAGCAAGAAAATGCTCTTAATTCACAGAATCGGTCAAAAATACGACCCCGCGACTTCCAGTTTCCTTGCCATCTGCTCGATGTTAAAATATGCAAAGGAGTGGAAAAAAGAGGTTTTATCTCCATAGCAGGCTTGTGACAACATAAGTGCAGGGAGGATAATTCAGGAGTCTTACAAAATTCAAATTATTAAATTCCATTCCTGCTTCAGTGATGGGAGGGTTTGTTTTGAAACCAACCGGTTGCTGCAAGTGCTTCACCTTCCTATTTKCAATTCATAACTCTTTTTTAAGTTGCTTTCTTGCCCTTTCAGAAAATTAAACTCACTCCTTTTTAGTTTTCTTATCTGAAAATGCTTATTCAAAACCAATTGCAATTAAGATAAAAATGTATTTCCCTCTGTACTTGAGCACTCGTCAAAAAGTTAAGTTGTGCTTTGCAGTAGATTAGGTAGGATTGGATTTGTGAAATATCAAGTTGTGATTAAGGGAAGAAATAATCTTTTAATGCAAGCACAGAAATGACAATTTTTATTTGTACTGAGCATTTTGCCTCGTGTTTTGTCATTCCCAGGGCTGTGCAGCCTTCTGAACTCGTTGGCAGTGTGTGGACTAAGGAAGATAAGGAAATTAACTCCCCAAATCTCTTGAAAATGATTCGTCACACTACAAATCTCACTCTTTGGTTTGAAAAGTAAGTGCAGGGGTGGCAGTGTAGTGGCATTTACCACTTTTACCTTGGATCTTGCTTGGGGTTTGCTGCTTTATTTTAGAGACTCTGCCAAAGCCTCTCTTGGCTTTCCAACTCGAACATATGTAAGATGTGATTACATAAATTTGTACTTGAGATTCTGGAAAGAGAGCCAAAATCTGCATGCTGGATGGGTTTGCTTGGAAAAAGTTGATATAGTAGCTCACAAAATGTCAGGTTTTATTTCTCAGTGTTTCTCAAATTCCATCTTTTGATCAGGTGCATTGTGGAAACGGAGAACTTTGAGGAGCGAGTGGCTGTGCTGAGCAGGATCATAGAAATCCTGCAGGTTTTCCAAGACCTGAATAATTTCAATGGTGTTTTGGAGATTGTCAGTGCTGTGAACTCTGTCTCAGTGTACAGGCTAGATCACACATTCGAGGTAAGTTTTGGGGCATGGAAAGGGAATTAAATCAGAATCCAGACAGTTCTGGACTGAAATCCGTTGTTGGCAGCAAAGTCTCCCTGGAGTAAAACAGAAAAAGAAGAATCTGAATAAAATGGTTTGAGTTCTGTATATCTTTGAAAGGCAGCATGGGGCCTTTAAGTTAAAATCAAATGTTTAATTTTAATTAAAGACCAGGATTATGGTTGTAAATTTAAAGATAATAATCTGTTTTCAGTAATCTCAGGATCCATATGACTGAATTGTTGGGCTGAGAGTGCTGAAGTCCAGAGCAAACCATTGACAYAAGAGGTTCTTTGAAACCTCTATTTCAATTCCCAAATTTTGCTAAGGGAGCCATTGAATTGCCTTATATTTGCTAGTTWTGCTGTTGAGAAGATTTCCATCCYTAATTTTTTTTATTTGACAACTCAGGCACTCCAGGAAAGGAAAAAAAGAGTTTTGGATGAAGCAGTAGAATTAAGCCAAGATCATTTTAAGAAGTATTTAGCTAAGCTCAAGTCAATCAACCCACCSTGTGTGCCTTTCTTTGGTAAGTCGCATCAAATTTTTTGTGTGGTGTCAGTCTGAAGTTGAGTTTGCTGGAGCTATGTAGTTAAAAACTACTTTTTTTTTATCAGGAATATACCTAACAAATATCTTGAAGACAGAAGAAGGGAATCCTGACTTCCTTAAAAGACAAGGGAAAGAATTAATTAACTTCAGTAAGAGGAGAAAAGTGGCTGAAATCACAGGAGAGATTCAGCAGTATCAAAACCAGCCTTACTGTTTACGGATAGAGCCAGAAATCCGGGTAAGCAGCCATTAAATACCTGTTTGGGGATCAGAGACAAAAAAATGCCAAATAATCTTCTAGCACTGGACCTAATTTTGCTTGAATAGTGACTATCAAAAGAGGAGKGGAGCAGAGGTTGGTAGATGACAAAGGACCACACAGAGGAGTAGCCAAAAGTGGTGAAAAACTAGATTTTAAATCAGTGAATTATGAATATTTCATTTAAATCTTCTGTGTATGCTTATTTTTTAAATATTACTGGTGCTTGTTTCATTCAGAAATTCTTTGAAAATCTCAATCCAATGGGGAAGATACCAGAAAAAGAGTTTACAGATTATCTGTTCAACAAGTCCTTAGAGATTGAACCTCGGAACTGCAAGCAACCACCTCGATTTGTAAGTTTTTTCCTGAAAATTCGTGGAAGAGATCCACAGGGACCTACAGGGATCATTGAGTCCAGCTCCTGAGTTGTTTATTTAAAATTAAATAGCCAAAATCCACTGGCCACTGTGAAAATAATACGTGGTTAACTCCATAAACCATATATATTTTCTTCAGAATTCCTTATCATGAGATGATTTTCCAGCTAAACTTGATTTAAAAATACTTCTATTCCTTACGTTTGTTGCTGCTAAAACATTCTACCTTTGGCTTATTTTAAAACTCACATTTTCCCCCCAAACCTTGACATATTACTGCTAAATTTGTCTTTCTTACCATATAGTCATATGATAGAATATGGAATAATATTTCTCATTTCACAATATCAAGAAGTCTTACATAATACTAATTGAAATATGACTTTTATACATAATGTGTTCAGTTTTCTTGAAGTAGAAGTTAATTTCTATTTTTATTTTGTCTAAATATTTGATATTTTTGCAAAAATTGCAGAGTTAACCAGGTGCAACCTTCTTGCTGAGAAAATACAGTTCAATTCAAAAAAGTAGCGGTTTTAGGCTTAAAAAACCCCAGTTCTGGAGCCCAGAGTTCTTTTTTAAGCAGGAAAATCACAGTTTAGAGCACTTGCTTTTTTATATGTTGTAATTGCCTGAGGAACTGGAGACACATCTAATTTTTGGGAGAACTATAAATCATTTTTGAAACCTCTTGTTAGAGGAATGAGTAAGATGATATTACAAATGTGGCAAGAAAACGCCAGAAATTGCTGTTGCAAAAATGCTGCTTACAGTAATTTTATTAAAATCCTTYCTAAAAATAGGAGTCCATGCTGCCAGTCTGTCAGCTGGGCATGAATTCTTTACAGCTCATGATTTCCAAAGAGAGAATCTAATTGGAATTTCAGGAAAATCCAGTTCTGGGTGCTGGACAGCACTGCAGGAGGGGGACGTAATTCACCTTGCAAGGCTCAGCTTTGATCTGTGCTGTTACACCAGAGCCTAACCAGGCTGGGTTTGTCCACACAGTGACCTGGGTGTAGGAATTTTGTCCTGAGGACACAGACAACGTGTGTCCAAGTGTGTCCCTGATCCTGGATATGTGGAGGGGCCCGGTGACCCTTTGTGGTTAAACACAGAGCATGTCTGGGGTGCTGGTCTGAGACTCTCCTGCAGCTCTGGGGGGCACTTGAAGTTACTTTCTCTTTCCCAAGGTTGTGACTTGTTCTTCCCTGTATTTTGTCCTGGTTGGCAGCAGAAACTGGACTATTCATTCTTCATACTTGTGGAAATATAATTAAAATTAAGCCAGGAAAATAAGATTTATTAAGCTGCATCCATAGCTTTCCAGCAAACTCCTACTGTATAAATAACACTGCACCTCACATCAGTCGTACCCTTGTACTGCTCTCTAGGAGTTCTTTGATAAATACTTCTAAAGATATCTCCAGAGCCTTGGGAATGTTGCAGTGTGGAGTGGCAGCAGTGCTAACAGCTTTCCTGTCTCCAGCCCAGGAAAACAACATACCCCCTGAAATCCCCTGGGATAAGGCCCAACACGGGCAGGCACGGCTCCACCTCTGGCACCTTGAGGAGTCACCCACTGCCACTGGAAAAGGAGCCCAGCAAGATAAGTTTCAGCAGGATCACAGAGTCAGAGCATGAAACAACAGTTTCAGCTCCAACCTCCCCCAACACCCCCTCAACGCCGCCGGTGTCGGCGTCCTCGGAGTTCAGCGTGTTCTTAGACATTGATCTCAACAGTTCTTATGGTAAATACATTTTAATAATTGTTATTTCTATCCCTCAGGCTTCCCAAATGTGTTGGGGTGTGTGCCAGCCTTTAAAAAAAAAAAAAAGTTGAAAAATTCAGAGTAATGAAGTTAATTCCCAGCATGACTTAAAATGTCTAGCTCAGGAATGTTTTACACAGGAAATTTTAATTCACGTTGGCCGTAGATAAACTTGGAGATTTTTGTGATCTCTGAGGTCCTTCAGGCGTTTGTTGTGTGCTGCAGTGCAGTGGTTCTGTCTGGAAATTCTTTAATGGATTTTTTATTTCCCAGGTAACAACAGCATCTTCGCTCCTGTGAGTTTGCCTCAGTCGAGTGAGTATTGGAACTCTGTTAAATATTTAACTCTGCCTTCCCTGGGTTCAGGAGAGCTCAATGGGAATTAAAATCTGAAATCTGGGATGGGAATGTGGGCTGCATTCAGAAGGGTTCTTTTTAGACCAGATGCCCAGTAAAGAATGTAAAGTCTAAAAACCTGCCTGGTTTAGTTTTGGGTTGGGTTGGGTTTTTATCTCCAGGCTCTCACATGATTTTCCTTCTATTTTGAATGTCCTTGAGGATTGTTTTGTTTGACTAAAGCTACAAATGAAGCAACTTGATAATTTTCTGATTCCACTAAGTGAAAATAACTGCTTTGTTGCTGGGAAAGAAGAGACACTTTTTGTACCACACCTGTGAGGGGTATCCTGTGCTTTCAGCTTTTTTCTTATTTCACATACATTTTTTCTTAATATCATTAATTTAATTTCCAGCTGGAGAGCACAGGCCTGATGTATTGACACAGAGGTCAGTGCACTCCTAAGAGGAAAAGCAAAGGTGTGACAGAAGTCACCACTACAAGTTGGGGGTTGTGTTGTTTCTCAATTTGAGGATTTTTTTTCCCCTCTGTAAAAACTCACTTGGAGTTGACTTGATTTATTTTCCTGTCCCTCAGCATTGCCCGCTGACTGTTGGTGCATATCTTTGATACTGGATATAGGAGAACACTTTGTGAGGCCTAGATCTGATTAAAGCAGTGAATTAAAGAATTTCATACCCCTGAAGTTACTGGTTCATGTTGCTGTGGAGCACAAAGATCTTATTTGAATTGTTTCAAGTTTGACTTGATATTCCAGAATATGTTCCTCAGGTACTGCACAAGGAGTAAAAGATCKGCTTTTCCCTCTACAGAGACTTTCTTCAGCTCCTGGGGGAGCTTTCCTAAACTGAGTGATGAGCCTCAGAACCCTCCTCCACTTCCTCCACGAAAAAAGATGGATCAGGATGCTTCCAATGCTAAGGTATTTCTGGATCGAATAACTTTGATGATATATCAGGGAATATCTAGAATCTTTAGCTTGGGAAAGACCTTTAAGATTGTCARGTCCAACCATTGRGSCAAACAGGGCTCTGTCAGCCTAAAAGATTTCAAGATGCAGAGCTCCAGTTGCCCTTTCTAAAGTTTGGATTCCCAATGTCCAAACTTTGCTAGGAATTTCAGGAACATAATGGTCATATTTGGATCAAGGGTACAGCTGTCGTGTTTCTGACAGAATCAGTAGCAGAGGTAAGGAAAATTCTGCATCTATCTGAAGATTGGCTCTGTATCCAAACATCTGGACAAAGGGAATGGCCTTAGGCTGAAGGAGGGCAAGTTTAGAGGGGATATTGGGAAGGAATTCTTGGCYGTGAGGGTGGGGAGGCCCTGGCACAGGTTGCCCAGAGAAGCTGTGGCTGCCCCATCCCTGGAAGTGTCCAAGGCCAGGCTGGACRGGGCTTGGAGCAACCTGGGCTGGTGGAAGGTGTCCCTGCCCATGGCAGGGGGTGGAATGGGATGATCTTTAATGTCCCTTCCAATCCAAACCRTTGTGGGATTCCGTGCTCTCCATTTCTTACAACGCCTTTCTCTCTGTAACGCTGCAGGGAAACCCAAAGTCAGACGACGATCCTCCCGCAATTCCACCTCGGCAGCCGCCACCTCCAAAGATCCAGCCCCGTGCTCCTGCTTACACCAACCCCTTGGAGCAGCCCCTGCACAGTCCTCCTCCTCCGCCCCCCCGGGACCCTCTCCCCGACACCCCGCCCCCGGTGCCGCTCCGGCCGCCCGAGCACTTCATCAACTGCCCGCTGAGCCTGCAGCCGCCGCCGCTGGGACGCTTCCACCGGGATCCCGAGTGGCTGCGGGAGGCCGGCTCGGGCCCCAGCTCCCCGGGCACCCCTCCCAGCACCCCCTCTCCCCGGGTGCTGCGCCGCTGCTGCGTCATCAGCGCCAGCCACAACAACCTGGCCCAGCCGCCCGTGCCCCCCGTGCCGCCCCGGCACAACTCCAGCCCCCAGCTRCCAAAACTGCCACCAAAGACTTACAAAAGGGAGCTCTCCCACCCTCCTTTGCACAGACTGTCTTTGCTAGAAAATGCAGAAACTCCTCAATGACCTTAGCCATAGTAGTCATTGACACTGGAATAGTATTTGTAAAGTTCCTCTTTTTTTTTTTTTAATTTATTGGAAAAAAAGGCAGTGTATTTTTAGTATTGTCACAAATTATGCTCTTAAAGTGCTGCTGATCAAAAAAAAAAAAGGTTTAAATTGGAAAAAATTCAGACTACACACAGTCCGACCTGTGTGGTTGGGCAGCGTTACCCTCAGGTGAGCAGCAGCATTGCCTTGGTTCATGTCCTCAGTGCCGACAGTTCTGCCAGGACACAAGATAGACCTTTTGCACTGTAAACTACACTAAGTGAATTTAAACTGACATCATTTAATTGCACTGAGCCAAAAAAAAGGTGCGTCTGTGGAATTTTTTTCAAATTTGAGCACTAGTGGCCTTTTTTTWATTAAGGAAACCCAACACTGGGACGATCACACAACACGAGGATATAGAGGGTCACTGGTTTGAAACCTCTGGCCGCTTGCCTTGGTGTAAGGCTGGAGGTTCCTGAGTGACAGCTCCAGTTCTGGAATATTATCATGCCRTGTCTTAATTGCCATTGATTTGCTGCTGAAGACAAAAAACAAAAAATATAGGTTGAAATCTAAATACCAAAATATTCGGTGGGTCTTGGTTATTTGGAGAAAGGATGAAGGAGGAGTACCCGTCTCGGATATCGGGGAGGATCCCGAGTGCTTCACAGGCATCCTGTTCAGATGTGCCTTTTTGTTTTGGTAGGCRAAGGTGTCTTAAGCTAAAGAGTTTGTCTGCTGTTGTGGAGAACAAAGCTATGCGCCTGTACAATTGTTTATATTGTATATTTACAGATATGCTAATCACATGTATAAATTGAAGTTGACTTCGAGGCCTATAACACAGTCTGCTACTCTTGGGATTGTATCCAGCCAGAAGCGCTGCCTCTGGCTTGGGAACAGTCTTGCCTTCCAGACCTAATAACTTTCTTTAGATCTACACTTACTCGTGAATCCACTTTGGAAATTGGTAGCATTTAAACCAGCAAACACTTAAAGCTTTATTAAACTTTTTAAACTGATAAGTGAATGGAACTTTTCTTTGCCAGTCGGACTCCGTGTTTGGACTGGTGCGAGAGTCTCTTTTACTGGTAGTTCTGTAGCAGCATTTATAAAGTGGCCTTCAGAAGCCACATTTTATTTACTGGTCTGTGGCCTTTTACTGTGCTTTGTATCAGAGTTCTTAACAAGATTAATAAATCACCCCAGTCTTAATTTTTAAGAGCTTGAGCAGTGCGTGTTCCTTGCAAGGACAAGGTTGGGAATTGCATTTTTGATAATACAAAATGCCCTGATTTTCCATGCTGCTGGTCTCACTTTGGCTGTCCTCCTGCCTTTGGCACTTGAGCCCATCCCAAGCTTCCAAATCATGCTCCAGCTTCTCAYCAGTCTGCCTAAACTGCTCCCATTGTCTTGGGCATTCCCTTTGGAATATACTCCTTTTTGGAAAAGTAGAGGAGATATGGCTGGGAAGGAATGTTAATTACAAATACCCTGAGCTGGAAGGGATCCACCAGGATCACTGAGTCTCAACTCCTGGCCCTGCACAGGACTACCCCAAGAATCCCACAGTTTTCTCCTGGGAAGATGTATTTTGCCATCTGTCTCTTGGGCAGTCTTTTCCTGCTGCCTGTCCCTTCGTTTTGCTAAAATAAGGTTCAAGAAATCCCAAATTTGTGATGGATGAACTCRGAGTGCAAGTAGGAAATGGGTGATACCTTAAAAAACTGGAATTCTTTAGCAGATTCTTTGCATTAAGTCTTTCRAAGTCCCCACCAGCAGCTCTTGCTAAACAAGGAATAATATTTTTTCAGACTTTCGTGTGTTGTTGAAGAGGAAGAAATTCTCTCCCACATTTTAGAATATACAGATGTCAGCTTTATGCCTTCTATACAAGTGCTTATGCCAGAACCATTTTGAATATTCCACAGTAAAATGTATCATAACATGGCCGTGGAAAGTGGTCAAAGGCAGTCAGATTMCCACCAGTGCGGTTAAAGTAATGCCAAGAGAGCAATAAATTAACATTTCAGTTACTTCATAATTAGAGGGATAGGTAAAAAGAACAACAAAAAAAGTGCTGGAGGGGAAAAATGTGAAGTTTGGGTTTGAAGTTGACTTGTGTGGGAAAAGGCAATTCCCTCAGAAACTCCTTTCCAAGGGAGAWGAGCCTTCCCTCATGAGGAATCTGCTGACCACCACAAGGCATCCCATCAGTGTAAAAGAAACGAAAAAGTGAAGAAATAAACTTTCTTCCACATATCGAGGAGGGAAAAAAAATCTAAAGCCTTTGCACTTCAAAATGTCGATGCAGAATCAACTCATCATATTCAGCTTGTTGATTAAAATCTTTTTTGTAGGTTTATTAAAACCTTTTTGTAGGTTTGTTAAGACCTTTTTGTAGGTTACGACCTTTTTTGTAGATTTATCAAAACCTTTTTGTAGGTTTACTAAGACCTTTTTGTAGGTTACGACCTTTTTTGTAGATTTATCAAAACCTTTTTGTAGGTTTACTAAGACCTTTGTAGGTTAAGACCTTTTCTGTAAGTTTATTAAAACCTTTTTCATAGGTTTAAGACCTTTTTTGTAGGTTAAGACTTTTTCTGTAGGTTTATTAAAACCTTTTTCATAGGTTTGTTAAGACCTTTTTGTAGGTTTATTAAAGCCTTTTTGTACATTTATTAAGACTTTTTGGTAGGTTTATTAAAACTTTTCCGTAGGTTTATTAAGACCTTTTTGTAAGTTGTATGAGGGTGGTTTATAACAAAACCTTCGGGAGGACTCAGGCTGGAGCCGGTCAGGAGGCATGAGGGAGCGGCTACAGTAAACGGGGTCCTGAGGGTTCCGCGCTCCCTCAGGGACACGGCTGGGGAATCCTGGAATCATTTCGGTTGGAAAAGCCTCCACGGCCATGAAGCTCAGCCTCTCCCGACGCCGAGGGCGGGCGGGCAGCGCCGTCCYCTCACAGCCCTCCCGCCATTTCCTCCCACCGGGCGGGGCGGGCGGAGGAGGAGGCGGGGCCGCGCCGCCTCAGAGCGGCGGCCATGGCGGGGTTCGTGAGGGAGCTGGAGCGGCGGGACGGGCCGGCGCTGCGGCTGGAGCAGCGGGCGGCYGGCGGCGTGGGCTCCGTGGTGTGGGACGCCGCGCTGGTGCTCGCCAAGTTCCTGGAGACCGGCGCCTGCCCCCTCGCCCGCCGCCACGTCCTGGAGCTGGGCGCGGGCACCGGCGCCGTTGGCATCATGGCAGCCACGCTGGGGTGAGCGGGAGCCTGTGCCCGGCSCGTACCCCGCTGTCACCTCCCTCAGACCCTTCCGATTCCTTTAAACCCTGTTTCCTACGCTGTGCTGAGTGTCCTGAGCCGTYGCGTTATTCCCTAACCCCGTGTGTGCGTTACAGGGCGAACGTGACGGTCACAGACCTGGAGGAGCTGCAGGAGCTGTTGATGGTTAATATAGAGAACAACAAGCACCTGGTCACAGGGTCCGTCCGAGCCAAGGTACTGAAATGGTTTGTATGAGCCTTTATTTAATGTCTCTGTTCAGCTTTAAAGGGGCTTCTGGGTTCAGATTGAAAAAGAGTGGGTTTAAGTGGGATATTGGGAAGGAATTCTTCYCTGTGAGGTTGGTGAGGCCCTGGCCCAGGTTGCCCAGAGAAGCTGTGGCTGCCCCATCCCTGGAAGTGTCCAAGGCCAGGTTGGACRGGGCTTGGAGCAACGTGGGATARTGGAAAGTGTCCCTGCCCATGGCAGGGGGTGRGACCGGATGGTCTTTAAGGTCCCTTCCAACCCAAACCATTCTGGGATTCTCTGATTCTKCACTGGCTTTGTTAAATTGGTAAATAATTTTAAAACACCGCTGTGAGAGGGAACCTTAATATRAGAACAGAGTAGTTAACTTTATGCTTAGTCCTTTAGGTGTATGTATTATTACTAAAACTTGTTTTCACTTGTTGTTGTTTTTTTCTTGTTTGTTGTTTTTAGGGGTGAAGATGTAACAGAATTTCAGCCTCCCCCCGATTATATACTCATGGCTGATTGCATTTACTATGAGGAGGTAAATGAGGACTTTGCAAAACCCCTACAGAAAGGTTCCTTGGGAAGGGGCTGGGTTCAGTGTGTCTAGTATGGGAAGTGTTCAAATAAATACTGTGCTTGTGTCATGGTCCCTGTGGTTTRGAGGAATACACAGAAGAAGGCTGAAAAAGGCATTTTTAATAGATTTAAGGCTATTTGAGATTCAACCACAGACTTTTTTTTTGTGTTAAATCCACAAATTTACTGTCTGTGCCTTTCCCCCTCCCTTTTTTTTCACTTTGGGAACGAACTGTGAAGCAAAATGTGAACTGTTCAAGTCATTGGTAAATGAAATYTAAAAGTGCTACATCTGTTGTTTGGGTTCTCCTCATGCTTCCCTTGGGAAGACAAGAGGAGAAATCCTGCTCCAGCTAAGTGGTTGCTGTAGTCTGCCCCATGTCCTCAGCTGGAGCTCTGTAGGATGTGCACAAAGAGCCAAGGGARGCTGCAGGAAAAGGGAAATGACCTGAAAAGCCCCATGTCCCAGTGCCCTTCCAGTGGCCTTGCCAGCCCCTGGCATTGACTCCCTGCCTGTTGGTCCCATTTCCCTACATTGTGGTCTGGATCTGAGCCATACTCCAGGAGTAATTGAGAAAACTCTCACTTTTGAAACACACCAAGGAATACTCATTGTTGAGTGCCTCAAGGAAGTGCCCACTCAGCAGCGTGGGATGTTTCTGGCTTTGATTCCAGTTCAGTTTTCTTGGTCAGTCTGTGAAACACTTCTCCTGTGAGTCTTCCCTTTCTCCTCTCCTTTCCAGCTTGCCCCCATCTTCTTCTTGTCCCAGTTAAAGTACTAAAAATAACTCCCTGGAAAGCAAAACTGGGAAGTTCTCTCCTGGGTGAAGGCTTTAGCTAGRGGGTATCGTAACCAGTGAAATGAACTTGAAATCCGAGTGGGAAATGTTTAACCTCTTTTGGGCAGTCGTTGGAGCCRTTGCTGAAGACTCTGAAGGACCTGACTGGCCCTGACACTTGTGTCTTGTGTTGCTACGAACAGAGGACCATGGGGAAGAACCCTGAGATTGAGAGAAAATACTTTGAAGTAAGTTGTTTTTAACACATTTTCTTTTAGGTGTTGGTAGTGGAGAGAAAACATAAAGTTTTGCTCAGGAACTCAGAACTCTGTCCTGAGTGATAGAGCTGCTTATGGATTATAGGTGATATTTATAACACTGAAAAAAGGGAGTGAGAATTCCAGGTGATTTGTACATGTTAATCAAAGCACCTGTTTGATAATTAGTGCCTTGCACTCTTGCGGGGCCCTGCCTGTGAGGAGGGCTGAGCTCAGCTCTGCTGAGGTGYTGCTCCCACAATAAACACAACAGGTGTTGGTGTTACTGGCTGATTGCTGCTTTTTTGGGATTTATTTCCCTCCTTGGCTTCCCAGGTTCAGCCCAGCCAATCTGAGCACATCCCAGAGCTGGTGCTGGGGGGTTTTAGCCTTTTTTATTCTCCTCCYTCTTTCAGTTGAGCAGGTTTGCAGACAGGCAGGTGCTGTGGTTGGCTTAGAACTTTAGGGATTAAAGGAAGCAAAATCATGGAATCACAGAATCATTTAGGTTGGAAAAGCCCTCTGAGAACATCAAGTCCARCTGTTCCCCCAGCACTGCCAAGGCCACCACTAACCCATGTCCCCAAGTGCCACATCCACACATCTTTTAAATCCCTCCAGGAGTGTTCTATCACAAACTTAAATAGATTTTTCTGGAGTGTTGCAAGGTGTCTAGCTTCGAGTTGGTGCTGGGGTAGTTAAGAAGAGTGTAAAGTGCTGCATGTTGGGGGGAAATGTCTGGAATGGTTGTAGAGGCCCTTGTGGAATTGTTCTGTGGGTTCTCTGGTAACCAGCTGCTTCAGATGGACTTCGAGCTGGAAAAAATTCCCCTGGATAGGCACGACAAGGAATATCGCAGCGAAGACATTCACATTGTGAACATCCACAGGAAACAGACGGTAGGTCCATGGAATCCCAGGATGCTTTGGGTTATTGGGAAGGGACCTTAAAGCTCATCTCATTCYRTCCCCTGCCATGGACAGGGACATCTTCCACTAGCATGGTTAATTGCACCAGCACAGCAACTGCTGCCAGGAATTCCCAGAGTTGCTGTTTCCTTGGCACAGTRTGAGCATTCCAGAGGTGGAGCTCCAGACTGACTGTGAAATGCCATTAGGGACCCTGTGGAGATCCCTGCTGTACAAAGGAGCTGCTTTGTTCCCAAACCCGATGCTCCAGGTGCCAGCCTTCCTCTTCAGCAGCACCAACTTTGAGCTTCACACTTCCACTTCTGTGCTCTAGTGGAGTGGGATCTCCAAACTGGATTTTGGAGGCATCAAAGTAATAAAAATAAAATGCCCGGTGCTGCTTTTGGCACTGTGGGCTCTGCWGTGCTGCCCTTTCCCCAAAACCAGGCTCTAGACATGGTGCTCAGCACCTGCCGGGATTGGCTCCATCATTTTTGGGATAATTGATGAAGCGTGAAGAAAATATTTGCGTATTGTGCTGACACAACATGCGGGTTCAGCTCTTGAACAAAGCCAGGCCRCTTAAAAATCCGTGATCTTTGTGAAAATCTCTTGGCAGAATTTCCCATCGTGAGGTCTTTGACCGCAGGATCTGTCCCCTGGCAGAGCTCTGGAGAAGAGGGAGAGGGGACAGGAGAACACCACAGAGGGACTCTCCAGTGTSGTTGTGACTCATGTGCACCAAGCAGCTTCTCGCTGTGGACTTGGCAGGAGACACCAGCAGTGGGTTGGGCCGCCGAGGTCTCCGACTGCGYCTTCCGGCAGGGCGGCTGTGGGCTGGCCGTGTCTGCGGGCCCGGGGAGGCGGGGAACGGAGCCGGAGCTTCCTCTGGAGCGGCGCGGGGGGCGTGTGCTGGTGCCTGTGCCGGGCAGCTGCTCGCGGGAGCGGCGCTCACCCGGCAGATCCGAGGGCACCGCGCCGAAATCTCCGCGAGGGGAAAACTCTGGGAGCGGCTCARCCGGCCGGTCAATAAAACTTTGGCACCGGAGATGGGTCTCGGATCGTGGGTTGTTCTTTCATCCTGTGGTTTCTGAGTCGTTTCCGTGTTGCAGAGCTCCTGGGAGGCTCATTCCAGGAGCTGGGGCTGTCGTCGTGATGGTTCCTGCACAAAAAAACTCACCTGTGTGAAATCATGCCGCCTTTTGTTTTCACCTGCGCTCTTCCGGTGTAAAGATCCACAGTGTTAAAGTTTGACACCTTCAAATTATTCTGGTGAGCAGGTTCATTGTGGCTGTCAGTGTTCCTGCCTCTTGGAGCACAGTGGTGGCTCTGAGGTGTAATTTGGAAGGAATTCTCACTTCTCTGTGGTGGAAGCAGCTGTGGAAGTTGAGTCTGTGACAGAGACAAGAGTTACTGGGGCTGGGTTTTCTCCAAGATACTCGTGGGCTGGGAAGAGCTTTGTCTGCAGGCTCTTAGGAATTTTCTGCACCTGCCACGAGTTCAAGTTCTTTATCTCCAATAAGAGAATTCCTTGCAAACTTCCCACATCCTAAAACACTGTCCTGGCTTGCCAAGCGCAGCAGTGATGATTAGCGAACGCGAGAACCTAATTTGTCAAACCGCACGTGTTGTTACCTTGTTATGAAAAGAGCTCCTTAATTACCCAGTGGCCTGCAGGAAGGGATTTCCTGGAATGTTTACACCAACGTGGCTTCCTGGGTGGAAGCTCTTATTCCAGAAAAATGAGGAAAACATCCCCAAATCCCTGCAGTGGTGGGGATGATGTCCCAAAGCGCAAAGGGATGGTGTCACACTGGGACCTTGACACTCTGCTTGGTGCTGGGGGTAATGCAGAGGGGAGCAGCCTTTCCCAAGGGTTTGGAGCTGATGGAATAACTGTATTTTATCTACAGGACGTCTGATATCAGCACTTCCTTTTGCACAGGGCTTGGGTCTCTTGTTCAGAAGAAAAAGGGAGGAAGTTGTGCTTTCTCTTCCTCGCTGGCTGCTGCTCTGCTGTGGTCTCAGCTTCGGGCCTGCAGTGCTGAGGTTGTGACTGTCCCTGGGTGACAGGGACCTCGTGGGAGGGAGCTGGGTCCCGTCACCCTCTGCGTCACCTCCTTGTCACGGGCTGCACCCACAGAGGGGGATGTAAAACCCAGCTGCTGCTGCTGCTGCTGCTGCCGTGCAGAGGAAACCACTGCTAACCAGGGCAGCAGGGAGGGGCCGTCTGTCCCCTGAGCCACCACAAGAAACGGCTGCTTTTTGGGGGGAAAAAAGGGCTTTAGGAAAGGGGGATGGGATCCTACTGGGGCTCAGCTCCACCGTGTCTGGAGAGGCTGGCCTSCTCTGAACTAGAAGAGAGTGTGGAGCCTTCATGGGAAATGGGATGTGTGGGAGGTGGTGATCCTGCTTCTTGCCAACCTCTCTGTTCTCTCACCTGTCCCATTTGTCCCAGTTGGCTTTGTCCTGTTTCCTTGGAGAGAGTGTGTTCTGGTGCCACTTCCATTAAGCAKGGGGGCTCTTTGGCAAGGTCTGACTTTGCCAGAAATGAGCTTTGGGGCACAGCAGGTGCTCTGGTGAACTCCTATCCCTGCCAATCCCTTCTGCCATGCCAGCCCAAATCTGTCCCAGCTCTCTCCACCTAGGAGTGCTTATCCCTGGGCTCTGATGGGTGTGCAGCTGCCTCCAGGCTGGCTGTGGTGGGAACCAGCAGCACCAAATCCACCACATCCCAGCTGGGTACCCACCCCCTGCCTCACCTTGCCAAAATTTGGTTACACCTTCACAAAAGAGAGCAGGAAATCTCCCTGTGCTGCTGCTGTGGGAGCCAGTTTGGTGCCACGGGCGGGGACATTTGGAAGGTTGAGGTGCTTGCCTAAAGCCATGCTTAAATCATGGATAATTTTCTGGAATTATTTCAACACCAGCTCAAGTGATGGGAAACTGTTTGGGTTGTGGGTGTGGAGGTCACGGGTGATTTTCCTGGGAGAGTCGTCGTGCTCGTGTGCTGGGTCAGCCCGCAGGCCTCAAGGGTGGCTCATCCCTGCCCAGACCCTCTGGTGACAGCAATGGCAGTGCCACCATCCCATGGTCCCGCTGGGGCTTTGCTGGGCTGCTCACTCTTGGCTGTGACAGCCAGCGTAGCTTTTCCAGTTCCGCTTGGATTGAGGGCACACAGTCCGGGAGGGARCACGGTGTGTGATGTCAGCTCAGCACCAGCCACATAAATCACTGATGGCTTCTTGTATCAGTCATGGCATGGCTCAGAAACTGCAGGACCTGTGATGCTCTGCGGTTATTTTTCCCCTTTTGTAGGAAAGGCGGGAGATACGGGGTAGCTGCTGCATAGAGTGCCAGCGTCTGGGTCCAGCCATCCGTGAGCGATTCCCAGTGCTGCTCCAGACCCCCTTAGGACTGTGTGGGGCCAGGACCTGCACCCACGCATCCCACAGGGCTGGTGGCTTCGCTTGGGAAAGTGTCCTCTGCAGCTGTAAAATCATTTTCCGTGTCACAGAAAATCYTGGACAAATGGATTTTCCTCTTAGAAAATTATACTTCTTGCCTGCAGCATTAAGAGAGAGCRTTGGAAAAAGGTTTTTATTCCTGTGGATCTGTGGTGGGTTCCTGGTACACAGGCAAACAGCTCCGTTAAAGGGTGTCTCTGGTGGATTTTGTGGCTGCTGCTGCCGTTGTGCCATTTCCTGAGCCCTGGCTGAGGAGCAAACAGCACAGTGACAATGGCACAGTGACAACGGCACAGTGACACCGTCACTGGCCCACTCGGTGGTAGGAGATCACATCTGGGGCCTCTCCCATCCCTACTGCACCTGCTTCTCACCTCGTGGGGCCCCGGGAGGTGGGCAGTGCATGGAGTGCCTGGATCAGGGGGAATGGCTTCCCACTGGCAGAGGGCAGGGTTAGATTGGATATTAGGGAGAAATTTTTGGCTGTGATGCTGGTGAGGTGCTGGCCCAGGTTGCCCAGAGAAGCTGTGGCTGCCCCATYRCTGGAARTGTTCCATGCYAGGTTGRAGGGGGCTTAGAGCAACCTGGKCTAGTGGAAGGTGTCYCTGCCCATGGCAGGGGGTGGGAGGGGATGATGCTTAAAGTTCCTTCCAACTCAAACCATTCAGGGAGTCCATGATTTCAAACCCCAGGTATTTTGGCAGCCTGACCTGAGGGATGGGGGTGCTCCTCTGCGGCAGTGGTGGTGTGGATGTGGCTCCTTGGGCTGGCACATGCTGCCAGCACTGCCCCAAGAGTGGCCGTACAGCGTGTGGGATGCCGGGAAAGGGATCCCAGCCTTCACTTCCTGAAATGGTGTCAGTTTGATCTGCTTGCTGGCAGTGCAGGGTCCTGTCATCCTGGCATGGGGAAGCCGTGGGACCGCGGTCTTGTGGTCTCCTTTCACATCCTGAAACAAAAAAAGAAAGTTTCTTTTCTGAGGCCATGCAAACCCTGAGGTTTGTGCAGCACAGAGGCTACCAAGTGCCTGTTCCTCTGCCCATGGGCAACTGGAGCCATGGTTTCCAGCCCTGAGTCCGAGTGCTTGGGCACTCCCGGTCCCAGGGAGTGACCCAGGACCTCCACGGTGATGCTGGTCCGAGTTTAGTGTCCTCTTTTGAGATCAGCTTCTCCCAGCCACCATTCTCTATGAAGTGGAAGAGATGACAATGAGCAGAGAAAGTGATCGCTGAAGTTCTGTCAAACTATTTTGGCCTGTGGAGACATTTTTGGAGGATCTTTCCCAAATTCCCCTGTGGGATGGATGTATGAGTCCACCGTGGGTTTGCCATGGGAGATTTCTCCCATCCCTGTGAGCTGTGAGACTGCATTCCCAAGGCTGTGTGGTCCACAAGCAGCACCTCCATCTTCAGCCCTGTAATTAGCCTGTGCCAATTATTTCTGCCCTCACAAGCTCCCATATGGAATGTGGGGGCACCCGAGGGCTTGGGGTGACTGGGATCAGGAGGTGATACAGGGCTCCTGCTTCGGCATGGGTGTTTCTTTATTCCTCTTGTGCTTCTGGGTTTGCTTTTTGGGKTTTTTTGAAAAAGGACTTTATAAATAAGGGAAAGGCTGCAGAAGTGAGAAGGCAGCAGTGGGCAGGAGGGAAGCGGGGGTGCCTCGGGGAAGCAGCCGGGCTGGGATGTGGTCCCTGGTACTCTGCCAGCGCCAGCTGGGAAGTGCAGGACATCCCCCTGTCCGGCTGCCAGCAGGACGGGGAGGACGCGTGGCAGAGCCCTCTCCAYGCACACTGCCGTGAGTTCACTCTTTTCCTTCCTCTCCCTGCGACCAGGCGGAAAAAAGCCACGTTTCTTGCCGTTGTTCCACATCCTGCCCTGGAGGAGAGTTTGCTCAGGGTGATGCAGCGCTGGCAGCCTTGAGGCCCCATCCCGGCACATCCCCGTCCCGGCATGTCCCCGTCCCGGCATGTCCCCATCCCTGCTGAGCCCGCGCTTCCCATTGTGCCCGAAACCTCTGACTCATCTGTCTCTGCTCCGCTCCAGGGCAATCCCTGGCGCGTGGCAGCCACCGGCTCACCGGCGTTTCTGTTCCCTCTGTGGGGCAGGAATCGGCCKCTTCTCTTCCCACTCTGCCTGGCCTCTGAAGCCCATCCCGCCTCTGGATCAGCATCAGCACAATCCTGGCCTGACATCCTTGGAGCAGGGGTTTTAATCCTGCTCTCGTTTGGGTCTCTGTGTCCCAAGAACGAAATAGTATTGTGTCTGTGCTGGGGATGGATGTCTCCCTGGCTGCTCCCTGCCTCTCCATATGTATCCCTGCCTGTATGCCAGCCCCTGTTTCCATGCCCAGCATGGTGCATGAACCCATTCCCAGTGCAGGCTCCRGGAATCCAGTCTGAAGCCACGGATGAAGTTGTTTGGGACAGTTTCTGTGGGTTTTGCTCCCCCTGCCCAGCCCAGCAAGCACTGGCTTGACCCTGRGGGCCTCTGAGGGCTGGCAGGGCCATGTGGAGGGATATTGTGCACACTTCCCTGTGGATTCCCAAGCTCCAGCCACCCTTGGCGAGTGTGGGATCCCATAAGATGCCTTAAATAAAAGTAAACCAGAAATAACCTGGARTATCTGCCCCCAGGCTGCTGCTTCACCATGCCAAGTGTGTACAGGTGCTAAATCCAGCATGGCTGGTTTGGGGGCACAGCATCACTTTTTTGGGGAGTGCACCATTTTTGGGTGAGCACATCACTTTTTTGAGATGCGCATTTTAGGGAGAGCAGTGTGGATTCAGGGGTCGCTTCCCACAGCATTTTCCAGCGCACGCAGGACCCTGAGATATCCAAGAGCCCTGGCAGGAGTGGAAGCCAAGTGGGATGGGGCAGGTGGGCTCTGTGAATCCCACAGGAGCTGGGAGGTCCCCAGGGAAGCCAGGAGGATCCCACCACCCACACCGTGGCTGAGTCACTCCTGCAGGTTTSGCACATGCAGGAGTGTTTTGCACGCACCACCCCGAGTCCTCCATCCCATCTAAGTGCCCAATTTCCTTCGGATTTGAGTGCAAGGAAGGAGTTAAGCAGCTACAGGCTTGTGTGGATTTGGGCCAGATATTTAAAGATCCAGGGCTGGGAAGGGAAAGGGAGGTGTGATACTCTCCAAACGTTCCCTGCAAACACTTCGGAGGCTCCCGCTGCCGGTGCTGTCCCTGCGCTCCCGGCAGCGGCTGGTGGGGGAGAGGCAGAAAATGCCTTTCTCCTATTTTTAGCTCTTCCACAGTGTCATTAGAATAATCTGGGATTGGAGAACGTTGCTGTGCAAAATTGCCTGGGAAGGTAGAACTCCAAATGTGAAGGTTTGGGATGCTGCAGCGTAAAGGCAGCAGGGATGGAGAGGAGACACATGGCCATGGTCCAGCGGGAGCTGCCCGGGGAGCGCCGGTGGTGACAGGGACGATCCGTGCTGATGTGACACAGCAATTAATAGACACGTCCTTAATTACATCCCAGGAGAGGGAGGTTTAAATAGTGAGGAGGCATCTCCCAGGGTGGGTTATCCAGGCCAGCAGGATGTGCTCAGCCCTGGGCCAGCGCTGGGGACACTTTCGCAGCCTTGTCAGTGGTGCCACAGGGCTGTCCCCTTAGTGCAGCCCTTGCAAATGCCCCTCTGGAGCCTGGTGTGTTGGGAATAAAATACATCAGGAAGAGCTGAGCTAAATGGAGGAGCTCAGCAAGGCCTTGTCAGGGAACGTCCTGCTGAACCAGGCCCAAACCAGTAGAAACTACACCCAGAATCAGCTCCCTCTGAGCCAGAGCTCGTGCAGGAGTCCCAGCTCTGGGCACTGTCCCAGCTCACAGCCACCCTCCATCCGGCACGGGTCACCCGCCCTCCTCCTCCTCCTCCTCCTCCCTTGCCCCTTGGACAACTTGGCAAAGTCCAAAGCTAAACATTAGCTCAGGTCTCAGAGCAGCTGCCAGTGGTCAATGTGCCACCTGCAGCCCTCCCCTGGCTGACTGGACCTCGTCCCCTTGGACTCAGCCTCCACTTCCATGTTTTTCTCCAGCTCATTTAAGGCGCTRCCTGGTCCTTCTGTGGCCACCTGGGGCCAACCATCATTTCACCTTTTCACCCACTCTGTGCCTGGAAAAGCAGCATCTCCCTGGCACATCCCCGGTGGTGCCCACCAAACCCCTTTCTCATCGTCCTGCTGCCTGTRCACCCTCCAGTTCCCCTTGTCCCTCTCCTCCTTTCTGTCCCATGAGCTTCACCATCCCCAAAATACCTGATTTCACATCCCAGTTTTGCAGCTCAMGTTCAGCCTGGCAAAAGCTGCAGGTCCAAACAGTTGGGTGTTTCTTTGGCTGCACCCTGGTCCTGGTGGGGGTTCACCAGGACCATCCTGAGTTTSTGGTACCTCCATGCTGAGCCTTTTTTTTTATTTATTTTGGTAAATCAGATCCTGGGAAAAGAACTCCACAGCCTTGGGAGCGTGGCTGGGTTGGAGAACCTCCTTCCAATCCCCAGCCATCCCCCCATGCCAGGTCAGAGGCAGACCAGAGCATCTTCCTCTGCAACCAGACATGAAACAGAGCTCGGAAGCTCATGGCAAACCCTGARCAAGTGGATATTAAGTCTTGGAAGCTGAGTGGGGCCTTGGAAGCTGGTACCAGAACCAAACCAACTGGGAAAAGGGGAAAAAAAGAGTCCCTCTAAGCAGAGTGAGGGCCACGAGTCTCAGACCACCTCCCTTCCCTTGCGCCTTGCCCAGATGCACCTCCCGGCTCTCAGAAGGTCTTTTCTTTGGGAATAAACCCCTTTGAATGCAGGGATGGCTCCTCTCCACCCCCAGCRTTGCCACCCCACCCACCCATCCCGAGGGATCCCGCGGCTCCGTTTGAACGCCGGTGGAGTGCGATCCTTGCACGGTTAATTGGATTTGGCCGCTGCGACAGAAGGGCCGGGGATTAGGGCGAAGGGGAGGAATTACAGGCGGGGGCGGGAGCTGCCCTCGGGGTCTTTTGTCCCCGGGGATTATTGGCAGGGGCTGACGGACGTCGGATGTCGTGTTCGGGGTTGGGTGTTCGGGACAGTCGCTGGAATCATTGGTCGGTGTAATCGTGGTCGGTGTGATCACTTGTCACAGCGTCGTGGGTGACCCTGGGCACAGACTTGGGGGGCTGTGGGGTTCACCCCCTCCGTGGACAAACCTCTGGCTTACTCCAGGCTCAGAATTCGGTGCTGGGAATGCAGGATGCTCCAGGTGCCTTTGTGGGAGAGGCTGCTCCGTTTGCATCCAGACGCAGGGTTTGCCCAATGCACTGGACATGAACACCTAAATAGTGTTAAAATAGCAAAGAAACCAGCTTGGTGGTGCCAGCACTTGGGAATTTTGGCAGTTCTGGGCTTGGGGAGGACACTGGATTTTTTCCAGGTCATCTGGGAGCTGATAAACCAGCCAGAGCRTGGCTGCTCCTCCAGAAAACTAAAATTCAGGAAAAGCAGGTGGAGACAAGAGAGTGACATAGGACAGTAGCTGGAAGTCACCAAGTCAMCTCCCTGCTCAAAGATCACCTGGGCATCCCCTGGAGTGAGGGAAATTTAATATGTCGTGGCAGTGACTGGGAATTCCAGGGGCAAATCCTAGGAGATTCCAGGGGCCACATTCTAGGGGCAAATCCTGGTGATGCAGCAGGAGCCAAGTCAGACCGTGTCACTGCTCACCCTTTATCTTGGCAGGGCAGTGCCGTCCCTTCCCTCCTCCCATGTTTATTTTGGGAGACTGGAGAGAGCACGGCTCGTCCTTGCAGCCACACTGGTCATGCAGGACCCAAATCCCTCTGGGAGGGCCGGGAGAGCCCGGGAGCTGCTCGGGGCAGCCTGAGCCGCGCACGGCAAGTCGGAGCAGTCCGGGAACAGGAAATACCTGCTACACCTCATGGCAGGGATTACGGGCGTGGCCGCCGGGGCAGGACGGAGAAACTGCTCCCAGACACATGGCTCCAGCCATAAAAAAAGGAGGATGAGTGGCCGAGGGGATCAGGAGAAGCGGAGGTGCCCTTTGTACTTGCTCCAGGCAAAGCGACCGCCACAGCCTAGGACTGGTGGGAAGAGGGGACACACAGCCACCAACCTGCCCCAGGGTGGCTAGAAATCTCCTTTTCCACCCAAATCGCCTTTTCCACCCGAATTCCCAGCTCGCAGCCAAACCCCAACGTCAATGGGTTTGGCAAAGGCAAGAATGTGATTCACTCAGGGAAAACTGGACGCTTCCATAGGGATGGGGTGGCAACACGTGGCCACCGGGCACCGGGTGTGGGGTCTGTGTTCAGCCTGACAATCTTTGGTCACGGGGATTTTTCCCACAGGAGAATGGGAAGGTTTCACGCTGCCCAACGCGGCGCTCGGCATCCACTGTGCAGGAGTTAATTGGGTTTTCTTTATGCTAATTGCGAGGGGAAGTGAAGAATGCCCTTAATTAATTGGAGGGCAAATCAGCCGTGCAGAACGGGCCGGATTTACCAACCCGTGCACAAAAATCCCGGCTCCCCCCCTTGCCATAGCAATGGGAAAACGCAGGGTGTTCTGCTCGTTCAGCCAAAAACCAGCCGGGATACCCTCCTGGGAAACAGACGTTACCCTCACTGGTGAACRGGTCCTTCCCAGGGGAAATTAAGGCTCAAAGGAATATTTTTGGGGTTTAGAGACTCCTGGGGAGGTCTGGGTGCAAGGAATGGTTGGATTTGCCTTGTGCTGAGGAGCCTTGGTGGGGACCCGTCTTGGCTGGAGGCATCTTGTAAGATGYGATGCTGAGCTCTGGGAAAGATGTTTGTTCCAGGAGGGATGTGGTTCACTCCAGGTTCTCCCACCCCTCTTCCCGGCGTGACCTAAATCTGGTTGTATGAGAAGGGGGGGGGGAGTAGCATGTTCCCCTCTGCATAAATAATAATAATTAATCTGCCATAAAAAATAACACAATTCTCTCTAGTGAATTAAACTTTGGGAGTAGAGAAAGGCTTTGGAGAGACCCCAGAGCTCGCCTCCGCAGCCGCTCCCAGTGGGAAATTAGATGTTTTCTCCACTTCCATTCCAAGCCTGAAACATCCCTGCCGAGACAGCTGGTTCCACAGGTCCAAAAAAAAAAAAMCCGTGTGAGTATGAAAATCATATTGAAAAGAGCTGAAATTTAATTAGGTCACATCCCTGTGATCTGGTGATGCAAATCAGTGCCTGGCACACCGAGGCTCTGCCTGGAAAATGTGACAGCGGTTAATGAGGAAAGCACGCCRGTGGGATTTCCCTCCGAAGCTGAACAGCTGGGAAAAACATCAGGAAAACTTTGTATCCCTCTGGATTGCTGTGAGGTGAAACCCTCCTGTGGGGCTGTTTCAGGCCTGGAGTGAAACGGTGGCTCCCACCCGGGGCTGTGGCGCGGGCCATGCTCATCGGCATTGGGATGAAGTCACTGGATTGGCACTGTCATTCCCACTGGAGCTTTTCCAGGRAGGCCAGCGGGCACTGTCAGCCCTCCACGTGTGGGATGTGGGTCAGTATTGATCCTCTGGTTCATCTACACCCACCGTGGGTGCCATGGATTGATGAGTGGATGCTGAAGTTTGCGCTCCAGTTTGTGGTGCTGAGATTGACCCCTCAACATCTCCGTGCCGAGGCTAATCCCACCCTCCTTTTGGGGGAAAACCCAGTGATTTTTACACGTTTTCCAGGACATATGCCAGGTGTAAATCCATAGGGAGTACTCCCTTGGGATTTCTCAGGATCCCCTGTATCTCTTGCATCCTCCGGGATCAAAAAACTCTCCACTTCCAGCRCTGGCTCTGGAAAATGAAAGGRAAACCTTCTCCCAACCCCAGCAGCAGCTTTTCCACCACATTCCCATGATCCAGCCTCCTGTGACCCCACTTCAGATGTCTCAGMTATTTTACACATGCTTTTAGGTCTCGGTTTGGGAGGAGAGAGCTGGGCCACAGCTCCATTGCTTGGCAACAGATTTCCTTCCCAAAATCCCACCCCAAACCCAAGTGTTATATATAATTCAGTGGGAAGGCCTGCAGRCAACGCCCTGAGAACACTGTCGGGGCAGCCCGAGCTGTGAGAGCTTTGTGGAAGGGATATTTTGGGAAGAGTGGGGTTGGTGCTGGGAAGACACGGCTGTGAGATGGGGAGGTGCTCCCAGGGCTTCACACTCCTGTAAAGAAAGGGTGGAAATGCCCACATCCAGCTCCTGAGTCTCCCACAAACCAAGAGAGGATGGTGTGTCTGTCCAAAAAATCACATGACAGTGCTTGGAGCCACATCAGAGCCTTTTTTTCCTTGCCATGACCACCTAGCAGCCCAGGGAAACTGTGGCTGCCCTATCCCTGGAAGTGTTCAAGGCTGGGTTTGATGGGGCTTGGAGCAACGTGGGATAGTGGAAGGTGTCCCTGCCCATGGCAGGGAGTTGGAACTGATGTGCTTTTTAAGTCCCTCCCAACCCAAACCATTCTGGGATTCTGTAATGAGTAGTGTCATGAGGTTTATCGAATCCATAGAATCTGGGATCCATTGAACACAAACATAGATAAACCTTTCCATTTATTTATATACATATATATATAAAAATATATAYGAATCTTTGCAATTGGAGCCAGCAGCAGTCATTGGGGTTTTTCCCCTTTCCCTGAGCTCACCCCCAGCTCAGAAATAGATTTAGATCCAATTTAGATCCACACTTAAAGGCATTTCCATCCAGCTCYGGGCCTGAGCACGGCCCCACGCACGGACCGCAGCCAAGCTGAGCGCGTTAGATGTTGGCTTTGCTACAGAAACATCATCCCATTCTTTTTTCCAAGAGCTCCAAGCTGACAAAGCAGCTGTCCTGGAAAGATGCTCAGGGAGCTCTGGCCGTTGCACCGGATCACCCAGCCCTGGCAGCTGGGAAGAGCTGCTGGTCCTCCTGCCCCAGTTGGCCTTTTCCAGCTTTATTTTGAGGGGAGAGAGTGGGAAGCACAGATCCCACCAAAGCTCATGGAGAGGTTTTGGACCTGCTGGAGGATGCCAAATCCCCAACCTGCTGCTTCTCCTGGAAAATGGAGCCTGCAAATGAACACGCCACGTGCATCACTCCCTTCCAGCACAGACAGGGCCTTTGCCAGCAYAAGCAATGCCAGCACAGCTGGAGTCTGGATTTCCTTGTGTATTTCAGAAGCAGCTTCATATCTTGCATTAATTGCTTTGTTAATTACCCTCATCCCCCTCCGCAGCGTCTCTCGGGGAGCGCTGATGATGCGCTTGTTGGCCACGCCGGATCACCRAGGTTTTTTCCCAACCCTGTTTATTTATTAGCTGCAATTACCTTCCAAACAAACCAGATTGAATATTTTTGTTCCAGTTGGCCAAGATTTTATGGACCATGGAGAGGCAGAAATTGCTGCCACACACCCATGAAGCGGGTGGAGTCGCCGAGGTCGGGACGAGGCAGCCAGATCAACGTCCCAAATCCAAAGGAAACTRGGGAAGCAGCAATTCGGGCATCATTTTTTCCTCCGTGCTTCTCCCAAAAGCCTGCCTGTTGGCACTTAACTTACTCCAGACACGCTGTATGTGCACATACATTCCTTGGCCGTGCGATCAGACCGGAAAAGATTGCCTTCAGCCCAGGAACCGCAGCGGGAAGGAGGCTGGGAAGAGCTGTGCAGTCCCCGGGGCGGGAGCGCTGCAGCCTCCAGAAAAGCTGCAGTCAACACTTTTTTTTTTTTAGGAGACGTGGTGCTAAAAGAGGAACCGCTGCGGGACGCGCGGATGGAAAGGCTGAGATGGGTGTGGGGGGGGAAGTGCTTTCATTTTGGCAAAATCCCTCCTTCCTCCTGCAAATCTCCCTGCGGAAGGAGCGGCACGAGCGCCTGTCTGCGCGTCCCAGCCCCTCCCAGGATCCTGCTCCAAGGAGCCGGCGTCTCCTAGGAGCCTGGACTTTGTTAGTGACCGCTCCCACCGGCAAAGGGTGGCCCAGAGCACCTCCCCCAGCCAGGGCTCGCTTCCAGGCCCAAACCATATTCCAGGTTGGAATCATAGCCGGATCCAGGCACCATCCCCACACTCATACCATGTATCTGGARGTCGGTAAAGTCACAACCCTCACAGGGAGAGTTTTGCTCCAGTCCCTCAAGCCTCATGCTCCAGATCCCGCTCTGCTCCCACCAAACATCCTTCCGAGTTGCCATTGGGAAGCTCAGCATCCCCAAAACAGCTCCAGACCCCAACCATCAGGAATTCTGGCAACACCAGCATGGCTCAGCGATGGTGTCGCAGCTCCAAGCGCTGGGTGTTCCGGCAGGAACACGYCGAGCTCTGTGCTTTGCCGAGCATCCCTGGAGCGAGATGGGATGCTCGGGAGCTGTGGCAGGAGCGGGGCTGAGCCCACAGATCCCCCTGGATGGAACAGGCCTTCCATGCTCAAACAGCCCAACTCCGGAGCTGCGCCGGTCGAGGAGCGCGTCAGTCACTCACTGGTGCCGCACCGGAATTTGCATAATTCCAATTATGTTTCCAAAACGGGGAACAGGCTCTGACAACAACAACTCTGCAGTGCCTTGAACAATCAGGGAAGATGGAAAATCGTTGTCTCGGACCTGATGGCCCTGCAAGCGCCTTCCGCTGGCACAAAGTCAGCGGAGGGATTGCGGCGTGGGAAGGGATGCGGCAATCCGAGTTTTGCCATTGAAACCAATGGATATAAATGTGYTTGAGGAAGAACAAGCCTCCCCCAGGCATTGCTCTGCCTCTTTGTCCTTTTGTCCCTTCATCCCACCCCCCCCACACCGTGTCCCTCAGGAGCATTCCAGTTACCACAGCTCCTGMCTTTCCCAGTTCTCCCAGAAAACCAGGAATGATGGAGCCGGCTGTATCTGCCGTTGGTGTGTTGAGCCACCGCTGCCTACAAGGCAGGCACAGCAGGATATTTAATCTCCATGAGTCACCTCTCCCTCCCTATCTGCCATCTGCAAGTGCTCCGGCCTGAACTGCAGGATTGGGAACGGGCTGCTCTGGACCCACGCAGCTGCGGCTGTCCCGGAGCCTTCCCCGGTGCTGCAGTGCTCGTTTTTGGCAACCTGGGAATGCCGGGGAGTTGGCAGATGTAAAAGGAGTCCACAGATCCCATGCCTTAAATAGCACCTGGTTTCCCAAGGGTGGATGCTGGGAGGTGGGACAGAGCCCAGGAGGAAGCTGTGGGTGCCCCGAGCCTCCTCTCCAGACTACAGAACCGGCGGCAGAATAGTCCGGGTCTGTTGTTTAATTGCCCGCGGTTAATTGGCAATCCAAGAGAGGAGGAAGCTGCAAGGAGAGACATCAATTCATAAACCCTCAAGTGTTGGGAAGCTCCAGATTTTCCGAAGGCCCGAAAGCAGCCCGGCTGCTGAATAATGCATCAGGCTGCCGAGAAGTTGGCAAACACCGGAACCAGTTAATCCACAGATCCCTCTCGGATGCCAGCACTCCTCCAGTGTCAACGTGATTAACCAGTTTCACTACTCGGAGCATTTCCGGGAGCAGGAGAGCCTGGAGAGGGGAAGGAGAAGCTGTGGAGCCCCTTCTCCCCCATGGCAGAGAGGGGTTGGGGGGACACTGGAACGGTGAGGATGGAAAAAGTGAGTGTGGCATCGGAGCAAGAGGTTTCAGGCTGTGATCTGGAGGCCTTGGGTCAGGGAAGCCCAGGGGCAACTCCAAACAAGGTGGAAAAGCTGCAGCTCATCCTCGTGGGGAGATGCATCCTCCTCCAAAAATCATAATGGCCGCGATGAAACGAAAAGCTGGGAAGTTTTGGTGCTGTGGTTTAAAGTGTAACCTCACATCAAGGGGAAAATGCAGAGCAGGATTTCTCGACAAGGCATCAGCCAAACAGGTACAGCAGGAGCTGAGATCCTGAGATTGCAGGCAGCGTTCCTTAAAGGAGAACACACCACTGCCCTATTCCCTGCAATATTCCCAGCCCTCCCTAAAGAGGCCAGAACGCTGCAGCCAACGTGGCCAGAAGCAGGTCCAAGGCAGAGCTGCAGGAGAGCAGCAGGAGCAGCCCGGGAGCATCCCCAACACCCAGATCCCAGCCCAGGTGGTAACCTTGGCTCACAAATGCCACATACTCGAGATGTTTGGAGGCAAGGGCTGGAGGACTTTGGATTCATTAAGGAGTCCAAGGTTGTAAGATGAGCCAGAGATCCAGGGACAGCTCGTTGGCAGCGATTCAACTCCTTCCACGATGCAGTGCCGGACGCCAGCAGCTTCCACACCGGCCCTTGCTGAGCTTGGCTTTTCTTCCAGCGAGCAGATGCTGGGGAAGCTCATCCCAAACCTTTGCGTCAGGCAGCAAGGAGCTACAGAGCACACCAGCAGTGTCTGTCCTGCTGCTGCCCCTCACCTCCCTATCCAAATGCTTTGATTTTCAATGCTGATGTGAAAACCAGTCCAGTCTGAGTCATCACAGCCCAAAAAAGTCATTATATTGAAAATATGAGTAACTCTGGGATATATAAGATGGAATTTGAACACTTAACAGACAGACTCACTTTGGAGGGAAAGGTAAAGCCAAATCCCTGCTCTCCTGCCAAAGCTCCCTCTCCATGGTGCGAGGYGGGTGCTGGGGTTGGTTACAGTCAGGGCAGCAGCCTGAAAGCCACAAGTATGTGATAGGAAAAGCTTCCCGGAGAGCTGGGTCAGTTCCAGCCTAATCCAGCCCCTGTGGGGAAAGGCGTCCTGGCAGATGCTGAGCTAACGGGATAACTGCGGGCGCATCCCGCTCCGCTGGTGCGCGGCAGCTGGAAGTTCCCAGCCACGGGGTTGTGCCGCTCCTGTTTCCTAAGGGAAAATGTCCAAAGCTCCTCAGGGCAAAAATAGCAAATATTAACAGCACAGGGACTTTGCAATCCCACGTTCCACAAGCAGAGTGCAAAGTCTCCCTCGGAGCAAGCACGCCAAGCCAGCGGTGCTGCCCAGTTAGGAGCTGTCAGCACCAGGCACTGCAGGCACTGGAACTCCCAGCCTTCATGGAATGAGTTCCTTCTCCAGTAGCAGCTTCACATGAATGGCAGTGGTATTTGGGGGCTGGATGGGCCCTGGATGCTTCTCTCTGCTCCTCTCCATCCCCAGCAGCAACGATCCGGGCAGGTGCCTTCCTCCAGTGGACACTCGTGGGCTTGGGGATGAGCACCGCTGCAGCTCAGCCACACAAAGAGCAATGTGGTCTTCTCAAATAGTYCTAGATAATCCTGGGAAAATGCTTCCCTTGCTCCTGAGGTCTCCCAGCCAGCTCACCCCRTGTCCTACTCTCCTGTAACTGCAGAGGCTGTGTGTGCTGCTTGAGGTTTTTCCCTTTTCCCCCTAAATGTGAAATAAAATGTCCCAGAAAACAGCCCAACAACCATCGGATGCAACACAGSATTTGCTGCAGCTTTCTATGGGTTTTCATCTCTTGCAGTGATAAGAGAGAAAACCTCCCCTCTTTCTCCATCAGAAACTTTYGGATGAAGCTGGCACCTGGTCCAGGCAGTGTTACCCTCCTGGTTCAAACAAGGAATCCATTCTCAGCACAAGCATGGGGATAATTCCAGGAGTCCACAGAATTAGAGAATGCCAGAATGGTTTGGGATTAAAGCTCATCCCTAAAGCTCATCCAGTTCCACCCCCTGCCATGGGCRGGGACACCTTCCACTAGCCCAGGTTGCTCCAAGTCCCATCCAATCTGGCCTTGAACACTTCCAGGGATGGGGCAGCCACAGCTTCTCTGGGCAGCCTGTGCCAGGGCRTCCCCACCCTCCCAGTCAGGAATTCAGGCTCTTATCTACACCTATCTTATCCCTCCTCTTCTCTGTTTAACCACTGAGGGAGTTTTCACCTGCTGAAGAGCAGTTGGAGCACAGGGATCCTGTATGGATCCAGGACTTGTTGGCGGCATCCCTGGGGGTTGCACTCACCTGAAAACCCCTAAGGAAAACAAAGTGTTTTAAGTGTTACCAATTTCCAAGCATCACCAATTTCCATCTCACAGGACTCTCATTAAACCCTGCTGAAGCATTTTTCCAAACGAAAGCTGTCCTGGAAGAYGCAATTAAAGAAACCAGGAACAGAGGAGCGAAGTGCATCCTCTGGAAGGGAAAAGTTGAGGCGAAGCAAGGGCTGGACCTGTTAAACCACTGTGAGACTCAGCAGATGACTCACATCTTGACTTTTTTTCCCCCTCCTTTCTTAAGGAGGCCAGAGATACCTGTTCTTAAGCAAGAGCAGAGCCACTTCCTGGACAACCCACTGCACACCCCATTTCCCGCCGGTGCAAACCACCTTCCACAGAGCTCTGACTCACCCCTGCACCTTCCAGAGCTGACACAGGGCGAGAATTACACCCTTCTGCTCTTGGGGTGCTCCCGCTTTGGAAAGGGAGGTGGATTGTGGGGCTCCACCTCGGCCTGAAGCCCTGAGAGCCTTTGCTCAGACATAATTCCGAAACATGAGCGGTGCCGGGGCGCGCGTAGGACCTCAGAAGAGGAACTGAGTCAGTCAGCAGAGGTGACACTCATTCACCAACAGCCCCTGGGAGCTGATGCTTCCCCACGAGACGAGGGGAAGGCTTTTTTTTAACTTCAAGAAAGCCCCAAAGCTGAGGGGATTTCAGATTCCACATGCTGAGCCCTGCAGGCTGGACAGAAATTAGAAGCAAATCCAAGATAAAAAGCACAGCCATGTGTTGAGGGAAATCTGAGTCACAGAGCTCACACCAAGGCTGCTTCCACATCCACAGCAAGTTCTCCGCTCCTGGCAGTGGCTTTTCCCATTCCCAAATCCCAGGGAGAAGGGATATCGCCTCAGCTCCACCAGCAAAGCGCCCGGCTCTCACAGCCCTCGTGCCCAGCTGTTCTGACAATGTTTTTAAAGCGAGACACATTCCTTTGGGAAGACTTGCATTAGCAGGGAKAATTTCCAATTAGGAATGGTGGGCCCAGTTTTTCCAAGCCCTGTCCATGAGGACAGAGCCCTGTGACTGGGGGAAGAGCCCTGCCGAGGGGTGAGTCACGGCGTGGTCCGGAGTCAGGCTCACCGCACTCCGATGGAACACGATAAGCGCCGGCATTTTGAAATATGAGTCACTACTACAGCCAGAGAGACACGAGTTCCCCTTCTTGTCTCCCAGCTCCGAGCAGTTTAATTAAGTCAGAGTAAGTTCATTTACACAGCCACACCCTGGCCTGACAGCCAGGCAGACAGAGCCTGAACACCCTGGAAGGGGAAGGCTCTGTGGAGAATCGTGGCTGTGGGGGACSCACGAGCCCTGTGCCCACCCGGCTGGATAATCATGGAATGGTTTGGGTGGGAAGGGACCTCAAAGCTCAGTTTGTTCCATAGGCAGGGATACTGCTCACTAGACCAGGTAAYGATGCCTTCTTGAGGATTCCCAAAAGTTTTGCAACAAGGAGACAGTTCCAGGGCTGACACCCGGCCTCGCACCTGCAGCTGTGGGAGCAACCTCGGAGCCGCYGCCAGCAGAGCCCCAGCTCCGGCTGTGACCCCACTGCCTCTCCCATGGGATGGCAGCTGTCACAGTATCCGTATCCCACTGCTCGGGCCCGGCCCCCCCGCAGCCCCAGCACCTGCCCAAGTCCTTTTATCGGCTCACTCGTGTCCTACTCAGGCACCGCGGAGTCCCAACGTCACATCTGTCACTCCACAAGCACCCCTAGTCACTCATCGGCCCTTTTGTCCATCCCTGCGTGTTCTACGCCGGCCTCATGGCTTCCCTTTCCAAGTAATTTCCTCCGTGGAACAAGTCCCTCTGTGCCCTCACTTTCCCAAGTTATATGGAGCTGGCACCAAGGCTGGAGATCTCTGACACTAAAGTTTGCTAAAGCGAGAGTATTTAAGCAGCATCCTCCTTGTCAACTTATAAAAATAGTCTCTCATCTAATTCTCAAAGGAGTTACAGCCAGGCTTTCAAACTGGGAGATCCAGAACAGAGCCCTCTTTATGCCGGCACAACGCCCGACTCCAGCACCAGATTGCCCCTTTCTGCTTCTCTCATAATTAAATATAAGTAACATACCAGGAGAGCTCCGCTGTATAATTGCTTTATTTTCTGCTTATTAGTTCTTTACCAACACTACAGCCATATTGAGAACACAAAATTCCTGGTTACTTCAGTCAGGGAGATCACAGGCCACAAACTCAGTCACTTGTCGGACACGATTGAACGCCATTCAAAACTCACTCCATAAAGTCACACGAACACAAATCGATGCACTTGAAACTCCAGACTGGTTTGTAAATCACAGAATTCCCACTTTATCCTACGGCGACTGCCTGAGAGCCACTACCTCGTGCTGAGGTTCAGCTACAGCCTAGAAAGGACGTGTTGGAAGTGAAACCTGTGGGGTTTGTTCGGTAGCGACGCCATTTATTTCTGACRGCTCTGCCACACGGTCTGGTAACTTTTTCTCCCCCATCTCTCCCTCCCCACTCCCCCCACAAGAAAAAGAGACATTAAAAAAATCCAGAAGCAAAAGCAGTTTCCTTTCACCTACAAAAACAGAATAACAAAGTTACTTCTAAGGGAATACAAAATTGTGAAGTCAACTTAATGCAAAGGCTGCCCCAGCGCTTGGAAACACAGGAAACCAACTCAGACAAAAAATGAACTTATTGAAGTTTTCATGTTGACTGAGAATAGGTTTAAGAAAGTTCAAGAACCATTAATAGAGCTTCAAGTTTTCCAGTTTAGGCATTTACTTTGTGCTTGGCTATTTTATTGATGCTCCAGAAGAAAACAGTAACCATATTGTTGTATTTTTAAGTTTTTATACCACCACACTGTTCATTAAGTTACAGCAACAGGAAAAAAAAATAAAAGCTAGAAAATAGAGCAATGATATTCCAGTGGCAAAAAGCCTTGGATTAAAATAAACTAATCTCACTTCCTCTTCTTTAGGGCTGAGATTGAAGAGTTATTTCTACATTAAGCTTCTGCRGACTCTCTTTGATTCACCAAGTCCATCAATGCTCTATCTTCTAGCACCAAGAACCCATCCAGTCCCATTTGCAACCCACATCCAGAAAAGTCTCTTTTGGAACCATACTCTAAAAGGACTTTGAAGTGGTCCAAAGCATTGGATTTCAGAAGTGAATTCAGGATTTTTATCTTCCCATACATCTTTGGTAAGAGCTCCATATACAACATACTCAGCATGCAGAGTCACCACTGCAGCAATGTAGTGTAATGCCCCCAATTCCATGTAAAACTTATATTATTGGAAAAAAGAGAAAAACTAAGAAAAAAAAAGCAAAATAAAAGCCATTTTCTTCTGGTTTTGTAGCATACATTCCTAGAATTCCCCAATGGAGTTTAACTCCTTGAGGAAATCTGAAGTTAATCCTTAAGGCTGAATAAGAACCAGCTGCTTTAACAGTTTGTGCACCCAGCGTTAATTAATACTTGATTGAGTTTTTATGCAAATACTCGCTCTRGGTGGGGTTTTTGATTGGCCAGTCACATCTACAGGCTGTGACATGGCTAACGAGCTGCTTGCCCTTTAAGAACTAATTATGGAAGTTTACATTCAGCGTCGATTCTCTCTCTCTCCCCTCCCCGCTCTCATTAGTAGTTACTCAATGGGCCTCAGACATCCAACATAGTTCCCYTTCCTACAGGACTACAGCAACAACCAGGACACAGGGAGACTCCAGCTACTCGCAGGAGCTCCGTCCAGGCTTGGAAAACTAAAGCAAGAAGTGATTTCCTCAAAATGGCCATTACTGATGTCAGAACCCCCGGGCTCGAGCAGAGCTCAGCACGGAACTCGCCCCTTCGCAAGGCTCCAGCATGGAAAAAGAACAATAATAACAATTTCCTTCTTTGTTGGAAAGAATCAAAAATCCTTTAAAGGTTTAGGTGTCTCCAGCTGCCTTGGGATGGAAGCGAGAGGCAAGTCGGTGCTGGCCTTTTGCCAAAACATCTGATTTAAAGTCAAACTCATTGCAACATTTTATTGCTGCCTCTGCTGCAAAGAGCCTCGGCCCGGGGACCGACACCAAGTAGTAAAAAACTGCAACTAAACCTCATTTAAGACAAAATTTAAGACCAGTGCCTACCCTGGAACTACAGCATCGCTCATGCCTTGTTTTGCTATGTGGTGTGGAGAGCTGGTTTTGCATCCCTCCTCATGCATGATGTATGGGTCAGAACTTCCCAGCTGACATTTCAAAGCAGTTCTTACATTTCCCGGCGCCCGACACGCACTTTGAACATGTTACAGTGGAATTCCCACTCTCTGCCACTGCAGGCAAGAATTCCCCTCATTAGCCTGAGCCGTGGAGCCAGACTGAGTCACTGTTTAGTTACAGATTAACAGAACTTTAAAAAAAAAAGTCCTTAATATAAAAAGACAGACTGCGGTTTGATTTTAAGCAACAATTTTCAGTTTACTAGATGAAGTCGACCTAGCAACATATCCTGCAGGAATGCAAAAAAGTAGCAATCTACAGCAAAGTGAGAGAAGAGAGAGAAAAAAAATATATATAATCAAAAAAGTAGACCCAGAAAGCATACACTGAAAATGGACCCCCTCCCCCAACATCCCCCAAAATAATCAAACCAGCAAAGGGCTATCGAGAGGAAAAAGGAAAAAAAAACCAAAAAAAAGTTACTTAGCAAGTCTATAATGTGTCCTTCCCCTGTTTGCTGGAAGTCTGCCATAGCATCTAGTGCCTGTGTTCGTGTCACATTCGGAGGTTAGAGCATCCTAACGCCAAGCAGGAGGAGTTAGAACAGGAATCCAGCCAAGGGTGCAGGAGGAAAGGGTGGCAACTGGAGAAAGGTGATCATAATCCTATGGATGCTTTTTTGTTTTTACTTTTCAGTAGAGAATCATTCTTCTGGAAAGCCACGTGGGTTATTTATTTTTTTGTTTGTTTTTTTTTGTTTTGTTTTGTTTCTTTAATTCTTTGTAGACTAAATAGTTCCTCTCCCATTAGGATTTATAATTGGACGTTAACCACGTCAGCCCTTCGTAGAGTCCATCCCCCGTCGTGGCACAGGAGGGCTGCACATACCAATTCCTATCCCTGATCCGGGTCAGGCCCAGTTTCTCCTGGATCTCGTGGGGTTTCATGGCGTCGGGCAGGTCCTGCTTGTTGGCGAAGATGAGGATGATGGCGTCCCGCATCTCCCGGTCGTTGATGATGCGGTGCAGCTCCTGCCGCGCCTCGTCGATGCGGTCGCGGTCGGCGCAGTCCACCACGAAGATGAGCCCCTGCGTGCCCGTGTAGTAGTGCCGCCAGAGGGGCCGGATCTTGTCCTGGCCGCCCACGTCCCACACGTTGAACTTGACGTTCTTGTAGGTGACGGTCTCCACGTTGAAGCCCACGGTGGGGATCGTGGTCACCGACTGGCCCAGCTTCAGCTTGTACAGGATCGTGGTCTTGCCGGCCGCGTCCAGACCCAGCATCAAGATCCGCATCTCCTTGTTCCCGAAGATCTTGGACAGCACCTTGCCCATCTCGGCGGCATCCAAGGGAGGGCGAGAGGGCGAGCGCCGGCCCGGCGGGGAAGGGCGGGCGGGGCTCAGCGCGGGCCGCGCATGGGGCGGCGGGGAGGCGGCTCCGCTGCTCCGCCGGGCCCGCGGCGGCGGCTCCGCCCGCTCCTGCCTCGGCTCCCGCCGCGGCGCCTCAGCTCATGGGTGCCGGCGCAGTGGCGGCGGGAGGATCCGGAGGGCGGGGAGGCGCCGGGAAGCGCGGGGATGGCCCGGGAGCGTCCCGGCCGTACCTGAGGGCCCCGCGCGCCGCTCCCTCCACCCGCGCCGCCGGAAAGGGGCCGCGCGCGCCCGCGCCCGCTTCCGCCCCGCCGCCGCCCCGCGCATGCGCCCGGGCGCGCCCGGCCCGCCCCGCCGCGGCCCCGCCCTTTTTCCGCCCGCGCCTTCCCGCCCGCCCGCCGCGCCTGCGCGGGCGCAATAGCCCCGCCCCCGGGAGCGCGGCGGGAGGGCGGGGCCGCGCCGCTGATTGGCCGAGGGGGCGCGGCGCGTGCGCGGCGCGCGGAGGGGGCGGGGCCGCGGTGGGGAGAGGCGCCACGCGATCGCGCGTCAGCGCGGGGCGCGCGCGGGGCGTGGGGCGCGTCTTAAAGGGGCAGGACCCGGGGGGGCGAGGGGGGAAGCGGCTCTGGGACCGCACCYGGGATAGGGAACAGCCCCGGGAGGGAACCGGCTCTGTGTAGGAATTAAACCCTGCGCTGGAATGGGGGRTTTGTGCTGTGAGGGTGGCGAGGCCCTGGCACAGGCTGCCCCATCCCTGGAAGTGTCCAAGGCCAGGTTGGACAGGGCTTGGAACAACCTGGGATAGTGGAAGGTGTCCCTGCCCATGGCAGGGGGTGGGACTGGATGAGCTTTAAGGTCCCTTCCAACCCCATCCATTCAGTGATTCAATGACGCATCATGGGGTTTATGACTCCACGTCGTTTTGGGTCCCTCCCTGCAATTCCAGCGGGTGAAACTCCATGGAGAACCGCTCGGGACACGCAGCGATCCCTGCCCTGTGCTCCGGGAGCTGTGCCCGGGCACGCCCCGCGCGGAGCAGAGCGGCTCCTGCACACACACGCCGGGCCGGTCCCGCCGCCGGGACCTGTCCCAGCCCCAGCCCCGCTCCGGGCCGTGCCACAGGGCCGGGACACGGGAACAGCGCCAAGSCTGCTCCGCTTGGGCTGCGGGGCAGGGGGTGCCCACCCAATTCCTGCTGGGAGAGYCATTCTGTGTTGGTGGCTGCTCCTGAGCTCGTGGAGTGGACAAGGGAAGCGGCATCTGGAACACAAATCCAGCAAAATCATAGAATCACAGACTGGTTTGGGTTGAGAGGGACCTTAAAGCTCATCTCGTTGTACCGCCTGCCGTGGGCAGGGACACCTTCCACTGGGATGTATTTGATCACTTTGGGGTCTCCTCTTCCCTTGGAGAGCACAGTGTGCATTCCCTTGGGATTTAGTAGGATTGGCTTCACCATATCCTCCCATTCCCTTCAAATATACCAGATTTTGAGCTGATTTATAAGGCTGGCATTATGGCAACGCTGTGGCACATGCAAAGCAATCCCCCCTGGAGCTGCCAGAGGGAAGTGGTTTGGTGTCTTTAGGAGAACGGGAGGTTTCCTAGACTACAGAATTACTAAGGGATCAAGCTCTTCTCTCTGGTGAGCAGTGACAGGAAGGGCTGGAGCTGTGCCAGGGGAGGTTTAGGTTGGATATTAGGAAAAGGTTCTTCCCCCAGAGGGTCGTGGGGCACTGAACAGGCTCCCCAGGGAATGGTCACGGCCCCAAGGCTGCCAGAGCTCCAGGAGCGTTTGGACAAYGCTCTCGGGGATGCACAGGGTGCGATTGTTGGGATGTCCTGTGCAGGGCCAGGAGCTGGACTRGATAATCCTTGTGGGTACTTGCAGCTCAGGATACTTTATGATTCTGTGATGTCAATAGGATTTTTTGAGGAAGGCTTTGCTCTTTCCTGCAGCGAGCCAGGAGGGAGGATGCCAAGGAAAACAYGCCATCCGTGGCCTCTCCTGATGAGAGGCTGCTCCGGGGTATGTCCTGCTGACCCCAGGGCTCAGGAGTGTCCCCGCCTGTGCCGGGCACTGCCAGAGTTCACGCTCTGATGATTAAACCAGCAGATAATGCTGCTAATTATCATACTGGATTGGGATTTACAGCCGGCCCTGATCCCGCTGGATGCAGCTGGTTCAGTCTCCTCTCTCACTAGCATGGGATATTTATCTAAACAGAGGGCTAAATATTTGCAGGGCTAAAATTAACCTCAGGATGTGGACGTTAGTGGGTTTTGAGTTGGCTCTGCTCCGTGGGACCATTTCCGTGCTGGTGAGTTCAGTAAATCAGGCAGCACAAGACCACAAGTGGTCGAAATAGTAGAGAAAAGTGATGTCAGGAGCTTTAAAGTCCTGCGTTTGCCCATGAGCCGGAATCAGTCGCTCTTCCCACTGCCTCAGAGCAGCTTTTTGTGCTCTCAGGAAATGACTTTTGGTGCTTTTGTTCTGACAGTGCAAAGCGTGGAGGGGAGGGTGTGACCGTGCTGAGGTTGTTCTGCTTTCTTTTTTAAGAGCTGAGAGTTTCCTTTGGAGCTTCCTCCCAGGGTCCATCAGTTGAGGATTAAGTCAGAATAAAGCACAGCCAGTGGCACATAGGATGGGGCCTGGGATGCTCGGCTGTCCGGGCTGTGTCACCCACCACTGGTGCCATGAAACCTCATGGRATGAGTAACTGCAGTGTGGGGAAGTGCCTTTTCCATCATCTTCTCCCTGTTTTGCACCCAGACATGCTGTTCCTTGCATCTCTCCTCTTGAATCTTGGCTTTTGTTGAAGACACCATTGTCCCTCATCCTTGGGGATTGGGTGCAGATGGTGCTTGGCTCGCTTTGGCTTTGCCCATTTCAGCTGGCAAAAGCTTTCCTGAGCTCCTTCTCTCCTTTCCCTCCTGGAAGGGTGATGGAACCCGTACAACATCTGCAGAGGTGCCAAGGGTTGCTTTCAGCTGCTCCTGCACTGGAGCYGTGTCGAGATCAGGCCCTTCTGATGACTCAGCGGCACTTCCTGCTCTGCTCCTCTCCCTGCAGGGCTCCTGCCTGTCCGTGCTTGATGTCAGACACAAAACCCTGCTCCATMCCTGTTATCCCTTTGCCTGCTCCTTTCCCAGTATCCCTGGGAGGGCTCATGGCCGAGTTGTGCTGCTCCGGGCTGTGGTTGCAGCTTCTGCCTCTGATCCACGAAAAGCGCCCAAAATTGATCTTCCTGTGATCATCCACGTCTCAAAACCTGCCAAAGGGAAGGGATGAGCTGCACATCTTCCCACAGGAAACCCCAAACTGATGTGGGGATGTGGCCATGAATGGTTCAGGTTGGAAGGGACCACAGTGGTCACCTGGTGTCACCTCCCTGCTCCAGCAGGGCCATCCCAGAGCACAGGGCACAGGAGTGTGTCCAGCTGGTTCTGGAATATCTCCAGGGAAGGACACTCCTCTCTGGGCAATCTGTTCCAGTGCATGGTCACTGCACAGTAAGTTCTTCCTCATAAGAGAAATGGGATTCACTCAGGCAAATACTTTTCCACCTGTGCTGGGATTTATTTTCAAGGATCCTCCCTGCCCTTCAGGAAAACTTCCTGTCCTTAAAGTTTGTGCACCAGAGGAAGATCTGACATGGTCTGGCTGTGTTTTTAAAGGAATTATTCCTGCTTTTTAGGAGGATAGATAGCAACAAGACATTTGGGCACTCAGCACTTTGGGTAGTTAAGATCTCAAATTAGTCACTAATAAACTCTGTGCACGTCAGTCTTGGAAGCTCACATTTACCAATCCCACAGGGAATGGGAGAGAAGCTGGAGAGAGAGCACCACCTACTTTTGGAACATTTTAGTGGAGAGCCCTGTTGGTTTCCGTAAATGAACAGGAAGGAGAGTAAACAGGAAGCAAATGGAAATAAATTTAGTAAAGCAAAAAAGGGCTTTGCTGTCTGAGGAATCCCATAGCTGTGTCCCTGCAGAGCCCCTGCAGCTCACCTGGGAGAGCCAGGAGATAATACARCCTTTAAAATGGGAATATGTTGGGAAAGACAGGTTCTTGTTTTTAAGAGAGCGACTTAAGCAGCTGTGGGATGGAAATGTGTCACGACAGATGAAGTGTGATGGTCTGAGCAAAGCTGATTCTTCATCTCAGTGCTCAGCCTGAAGAAAATGGATATAAATCTACCACCCTCAGGGAAAGAACTGCACCTCTGGGCACTATCTACTCAATATAGCACAGTCTTACATTGCTGATTGATTTTCAAGGTCAAATACTCAACAGAAGCACTTCAAATACCCCCAAATGTTCTAAATTACCTGAAAAATGTGAGCTCTTAGAAGGAGTTCAGTTTCACACACCTGCTTGAGAATTAAAACCCTTCTCAGGTCCTTGGCAACCCCCAGTGAGTTACTGGGTAGCCTGCAGGAGTTAAATATTTTAAGAGTGAGCTAAATATTTTAGAAGTAAGTTAAATGTTTTAAAAGAAAGTTAAATGTTTCAAAAGTGAGGTGAATGTTTTCAAAGCAAGCGCTGGCTGACAGTGTGTCAGTGGATGGGGTGTCTCGTGTACCTGCTGGGGATTTMCAGCCCAGAGAGTAAAAAGCAATTATGGTTATAAAGTGATTAGGGGTTAAAGCCTGGGGAGGAGGACAGCAAATACCTGTGGCACCTTGTGGTAAATCACCTGGGCCTGGCTGCTCCTTATCTTTCCTTATCTTTCGTTATCCATGAGGAACCTGCGGGCAGTGCAGGTACCAAGGTTTGCATTTATTGTTTTCCATGGATTTGTGCAGCTGTGTTGGCGTGTTCTGCCCTCCACCAGAGATCCAGGTGCTGTCACAGCAACGTGAAACACCAAATTAACCAAACCTTGAGGAGATTGATACCTATCAATCAGAGAATTTTTGGCTCTTTGAATATAAATCAAATTCCGATCACTTTGGGTCATCAGGCCAAACCTGTTTGAATGTGGTGTAGCCCATCTTTCCTCGCTTCCCTCTTTTAGCAGAGGGAGATGGGAAAAGCCTCTGTTGCACAGGTCCTTCAAAGACCTTTGTGGCTTTCCAAGGAAGGAAAAGGGAATATAATAACACTTGAGTTTAGTATCTATGTTAGATAAATTCTCCTGTTGTGAAAACAAATTACATCCTTGATATAACAATGGCATTCCAGGGGTAGATTTGTCATGGAGATATCTGACACAATGGGCCAAGTGTCCTCTGCTGGGGTGACTCAGGGGGAGAGGCACTTTCCCAGAGCACTTGGCCCGGTCAGTCCTGCCTGTGGGCAGGGAGGGGTGGGGATGGTTCCCGTGGATGTCTCAGCCCTGTTTCCTGTGATTCTGGACGCAACCGCGGCTGGGATTGGCAGGAAACGGAACCTGCACTCTCCAAAGGTGTGTGTGCTACTGGCAGTGTGGAAGATCCTTGGGATCTTCCCATGCCGTTAATGAAATGAAGGAGCAGAGGTGGGGGGGTGTTAGAGAGTGTCCTGAGTGCAGCAGGTTTCTGTGAGCCTGAGTGTGTTGAAATGGTGCCACGAGGATCCTGAAGAATCACTAGAAATCTCACAGGTATCATCAGGAGAAAGCCCTGTCCTGGTCTCCCTGGTATTCCTCCAGCCTCCTGTGGAAGTGAGGAAGAGATCCTCCAAAGTGGCCTCCCAGCAGGAAAACCAGTTTGACACCCTGGAGAAGAGAAGGCTCCAGGGAGACCTTAGAACCCCTTCCRGTGCCTAAAGGGGCTCCAGGAGAGCTGGAGGGGGACTTGGGACAAGGCATGGAGGGACAGGACAAGGGGAAATRGCTTCCCACTGCCAGAAGGCAGGGTTAGACGGGATATTGGGAAGGAATTCTTGGCTGKGAGGGTGGKGAGGCCCTGGCACAGGTTGCCCAGAGAAGCTGTGGCTGCGTCATCCATGGAGTGTGCAAGGCCAGGTTGGATGGGGCAACCTGAGATAGTGGAAGGTGTCCCTGCACATGGCAGGGGTGGGAGTGGATGGGCTTTAAGGTCCCTTCCAACCCAAACCATTCTGGGATTCTATGATTCCAAAATATTTGGGKTTTTTTTAATATATTTCAAGTACATTAAAATGTCTTTACAGTTACTGTTGGCAAACAAGCTGAGTCCTCCTTTCCCAGGCTATTTTYGGGAGCAGACAGAGGAAATGTAGCCTGACCACACCTCCATATGCCAAAATCCTGGATCACCACCATGGCAACATCAGCCTGAAAAATCCTGAGGCCTTATCAAGAGTAAGAATAATTTGAGGCACAGGGTGGGATTTTTGGGGTGTCCTGTTCAGGGCCAGGAGTTGGACTTGATGATCCTCATGGATACCTTCAACTCAGGGTATTCTGTGAATCTATTCCATGATTCTGTTGTTGCCTGGCCCTTGGAGGGGGGAGTTTTGGAGCTCAGTGGGATCCCCAAGCTGGTTATTTGGGGGCTGGAGCCCGGCTTAGCTGTAACTCTGCACAAAGCCACAGCTCCCGTGGGGAGCTCAGCAGGATCCTGGAGCAGCTGCTCCCGCTGAGTGGGATGAGCTCCAGAGGGCAGAGCACCCCCTGAGCTCAAAGATGAGCCCCCGAGGTTTCCCCAGCTCTGAGCGGGCTCATTTTCCATTTCAGGTGTTGCTTTGGTGCTGCCTCAGGGCACAGCTCTGTGCCAGCAGCCCAGTGCCACTGTCAGACCCTTTATCTGCATCCTCACTGTGCCTTGGCCATCCTCAGGCTGCCAAGCTCGTTCCCAYCAGATTTTCTCATGGAAAACAAGTAATTTTGTGCCCCTGCTCTTTCAAATCCCTCCTGCTACGTTTTTCTCACGTGGTGAAAAATGTGTGTATTTGTGGCAGGAGGAACAATCYCAGTGTCACCGGCAGGAGGAGCGGATGGGAGGGGGGGTGCCTGGATGTGTTCAGTGTTATTTCTGTGTGGCTGGTTTGCCTTTCTCCCCTGTTTGTGGATGCCAAGCCTCCCACCCCTCGTGCCTTGACCCCTAAATCATTATCCTAATGCCTTCAGCCAAAACTCCAGCTGTCACCGACAGCTCTTCCTTAAGGAGATAAAGAGAGCCCAGAACAAGATCTGGGATCTCTCCCGTGCAGCTCTGACATTCTTAAGGCTTCAGGCTGGWGCAGCACTGGGGAAAATCTTATTTTCCTTCTCTGAGATGGGATTGTCCTGTGTACTTTAGCCCTGGACTTTGCTCCAGTAACTCGGGTCAGGCTGGAAGAAGTGCTCAGACACCTCCCGAGTGGGTCTGGCAGGGCAGGAGGTGTGTCCCTGCCTGGAGGAGGGACATGTCCCTGCTTGGGCAGGACAGCCTTGCTTTGACCTCTGCACTGAAGAAACGAAATTCCATGAGTCATCCATGGAGCCAGGGAGGAGAGGGACCTGCAGCACCCCCGGTTATTCCCATGGGATACCTGGGGCAGGTGTCTTGGATAGGCCTTTGAGAGAGGCAGAACTCACAGGGAAGATGAAAAATACTCAGTGAAAGTGTTCCTAGGCAGCTGCCTGTTATGGCAGGGAATGGATAAAAGCAGGAAACTCCTGAATTTTATTCCTTGCCTTAGATTTTTGTTACTTTTATATCTTTTGCTGGGAATCATTCAGCTCATTACACCTGCAGTGAGCAGGCTGCCTCAGACATTCTGCAAATCCTTCTGAGCTCTCCCCGGGCACATCCTAGAGCAGGATCACAAACTTAAATTTTCAGCCTAACGTGGCCTTTCTAAACCAAAGTATTGTGTTGGATGCTTTCTTGGAGAGCTAAATTTCGCTTCCTTTGCCTGCTGCTCCTCCCACTGTGCTGCTGAAGCATCGATGAGCTCCCGAGGCTGGAGGAGCCGCTCCCGGAGCGACGGGGAGCGGAGGCAGCGCAGGGGACCAGCCGGGCACGGTGGCTTGTGCCTGTAATCCAAGCTCCGGGGAGGCTGAGGCTGGCGGATCGCTGAGCCCGGGGGTTCTGGGCTGCAGGGGGCTGTGCCGAGCGGGCGTCCGCGCTAAGGCCGGCATCGATATGGTGGCCCTGGGGGAGCCGGGGGCCACCAGGTCGCCTAAGGAGGGGTGAACCGGCCCAGGTCGGAGACGGAGCAGGTCAAAGCTCCCGTGCCGCTCGGTAGCGGGACGGCGCCTGTGAACAGACCCTGGAGCGCAGCCTGGGTGACAGGGCGGGACCCAGCCTCTTTTGGCACCTTTCCCCCCCTGGACCCAGCCTCTTTTGGAATCTTTCCCCCGTGGACTCAGCCCCTTTGTCAGCTCTCTGTGCCAGGGAGCAGCCACAACACCAGGGATGCTCCTCCTGAAGATGCCGCGCCGGCCTCGCCCACCGAGGCGTGCCCCAGTTTTGGTGGGGTGTGTTGGGATCTCCTGTCCAGCCACAGCACAGATCTTTGGCATCCCAACAGATGTAAGTATTAAACTGGGAAATGCCAGTTTAACATGCTGGCAGCAGGATTTCCCATCGTGTTTCTGGCTGTGAGTCAGTACCACCCCTCCCTCAAACACTGCCGCTCCAGACAGAGGCATTCCAGCTCCCGGGAGCGTCTCATTAGTCTGCTCCAGCGGGTATTTACTGTCACAGCTCATTTGTGTCCTCGGCTCTGAGCGTTCCACTCTCAGGAAAACACTGGCAAATCAGGAAGCTTTGCTCTACAGAGAGTTTTTCAAAGCATGGAGTGGGACATCCCTGATCTGCTCTGTACGGAGCTGTCCTGGAGATAGAGCTCCGTGCTGTGCCTCACTTGGCTTGAAATGAAAACAGAGCACCAGGATGTGCCTCCTCTGGCTCCAAACGGGAAGTTTGGGCTTCCTCAGCAACTTAAATCTGCTCAGAAATCATCCCTGTCTATCCATCCACCCGTTTTTCAACATGAAGTACAGGGAGTTTACCAAGGACGTTCCCTCAGTTCGCCACTGCCACTGTGTGGCCAGGCAGAGCCTGCACAGGATGGATGCCGAGGGATCTGCAGAATAGCTGGATCTGGTGGTTTGTGCCTGTGATCCAAGTGCTGGGAAGGCTGAGGCTGGGATTTTGGACTGCAGTGAGGTGTGCCAAGAAGTTCAGTGTGGATATGGTGCTCCTGAGGGAGCTGGGACCACCAGGTTGCCTAAGGTAGGGTGAACCGGCCCAGGCTGAGTTGGAGCAGGGCAAAATTCAGGTGTTGATCCGTAGTGGGATGGTGCCTGTGGATATTCCCTGTAGCACAGCCCTAGGACCGTTTCCTTTTACCYGGGGAATGGGGCAGCGAGGGCTGGGGATCCGACAGTGCTGAGGCATGAACAGCATGGACATAGGAAGGAATCTCAGCCAGGACAGCAGGGAATCCCAGCCAGGAGAATGGAGCAGCAAACACATCTCACAGGGGTTCTGCAGGGGAAGAGAGAGGAACAGAGGGGAAAAATGAGAAGTTTGTAAAAGGGGAGGGAGTGGGCCCAGAAACACTCTTTTAAACAAATTCCTTCATTGGAGAGGTGCCCCGATCCTAAATCCCGCAGTGAGGCTCTGGTAACAACCCCCAAATTGTGTAAGAAATGAGGAATTGGGGTTTGTGCTGAGGATGGGGAGGGGGGACTCTTTCCTTGGCCTGGCTGCCTCCTCAGCAAGGAAAACTGAGTGTGTGCTGGGGGTGGGAGGGGGATGGAGGGGAAGGGGAGATATGAGGGGAAGGAGAAGAGAAAGAGGTAAAGGGAAAGAGAAGGGAGAAGGAGAAGGGGAAGAAGTAGGGGAAGGAGAAGGGGTAAGGAGAAAGGGTAAGGGTGGGAAGAAGGGGAAGGAGAAAGGGGAAAGGGGAAGGGGAAGGAGGGGAAGAAGGAGAATGGGAAGGGATAAGGAAAAGGGGAACGGGGGAAGAAGGGGAATTAGAAGGGAGAAGGAGAACGGAGAAGGAAAAGGGTGAAAGGGTAAAAAAAAGGAGGAAGGGCAAAGGGGAAAGGAAAAGGAGAAAGGGGAAGAAGGAGAGTGGGAAGGAGGAAGGAGGCAAAAAAAGGGGAATGGGAAGGGAGGAGGGGAAAAGGAGGAGAAGGGGAAAAAAGGATAAAGGGAAGGAAGGAGAAGAAGAAGGGGGAGGAAGCGGAGGAGGAAGAGAAGGAAAAGGACAAGGAAAATGAGAAGAACGTGAAGGAGGAAGAAGAGGAGGAGGAGGAGAAGGAAGAGGAGGAGAAGGAGAAAGAGGAAGACGAGAAGGAGGAGAAGGAGAAGGAGGAGAAGAAGAAGGAGGAGAAGAAGGTGGAGAAGAAGGAGGACTGCGTGGAAGAGGAGGAAGGAGAAAAGGAAGAAGGAGGAGAAGCAGCAGCAGCAGGAGGAGGATCAGGAGGAGGGGCAGGAGCAGGAGGCGGGCCGGGGGCGGAGCGGGGCGGGCTCCACACAAGCCGTATCGCCGGCGGTGSGGGCGAAGAGCGCCGGGCGCGGTGGCGCGCGCCTGTAGTCCCAGCTGCCGGGGAGGCTGAGCCCGACGGATCGCTTGAGCCCAGGAGTTCTGGGCTGCCGTGCGCTGTGCCGAGCGGGCGTCCAAGCTAAGGCCGCCATCAATATGGTGACCCGCGGGGAGCCGGGGGACACCAGGTTGACTAAGGAGGGGTGAACCGGCCCAGGTCGGAGACGGAGCAGGTCAAAGCTCCCGTGGCGGTCAGTAGCGGGATCGCGCCTGTGAATAGCCACTGCAGCGTAGCCTGGGCAACACAGAGACACGCGGGCTCCCCTTTTGCCCACACAAAYRCAMMACGCGCCCGCCCAAACCCCCGAACCCYTTTTGCCCCTCACAAACCCACGCACAAACACCGCCTCCTGCTGACAACGCAACGCAACGCACCCCTCACCGCTTCTTAACAAATTCACACCAGGGCGCAAATTTCCAAGACAAATCCCGCCCTTAAACAAGAAACGTGGACAAACAGTGCTGAAAGGGGTCCTGCACCCCCAGGATCCCTGTGCTGCCCCGACATGGACACACGTGGGCTCCTTTTCCCTGGACAACACAGAGACACGCGGGACCCCTCTGCCGCCCCCCACACTCGCGGGGTCCTTTGGTCACACACGGGACCCTCTGGCCGCCCTTTTTGCCCCCTTTTGCCGCACTTTCCCGGGGCCCTTTGGTCACACACAGACCCTTTTTTGTCACCCMGGACCCTTCTCTGCCGCATACAGACCTTTTTTTGCCACTCCGGGCACTTTTCTGTCACCCCCGGGCGCCGCTCGGCCCCCGCCCCCTCAGCGCCCCTTGTGCCCACAGCACCTCCTGCCGGACGCGCGCGGCACCGCCCYGCCCGGCCCGGCCCGTGCGCGGCCGCGCAGCGACGGGAATTGGCGCCGGGCGCGACCCGTAGCACCCGTGGGCGCAGGCGCGGGGCGGCCCCGGAGCGCCGGGAGCTGTGAGAGACCGGGAGCTGTGCGGGACCGCGAGCCGGGATCGCTGTGGGTCTCGGCGGGCGGCGGCGGCGGCGGCGCCATGAAGTCCCGCTTCAGCACCGTCGACATCCGCGCGGTGCTCGCCGAGCTGCGGCAGAGGTACCGGCACTCCGCGCCCGTGCGGCCCCGGGGAGCGGGGCCCGGCCTCCTGGGTCCTGGTCCTGCTCCTGGTCCGCGTCCGGGTCCTGGTTCTGCTTCTGCCTCTGGTCCTGCCCCTGCTCAGGCTCCTGGTCCGGCTCCTCCGTCCGCCGTGGCCTCAGGGCTGTGGGGGCTCTGCCCCTCTATCGTGTCCTGCCCGCACAGCTCTGCCTTGCCCCCCTCTGCCCATCAGCTCTGGCCTGCCCGGGCTCTGCATAACCCTCTCACCCGCTCTGCCATCGCATTCCATCCCCTGCTATAGGCAGGGACACCTTCCACTATCCCAGGTTGCTCCAAGCGCCATCCATCCTGGCCTTGGACACTTCCAGGGACGGGGCAGCCCCAGCTTTTCTGGGAAACATGTGCCAGGGCTTCTCCACTCTCACAGGGAACAATATTTTCCTAATATTCCATCTAACCCTGCCCTCTGGCAGTGGGAAGCCATTCCCCCTTGTTCTGTCACTCCATCCCTTGTCCCAAGTCCCTCTCCTGCTCTCCTGAAGCGCCTTTAGACATTGGAAGGGGCTCTGAGGTCTCCCTGCAGCCTTCTCTTCTCCAAGCTGAACAACGCCCACCCAGCTGGGAAGCTCCTCACATGCCTGTGGAGCTCTGACACATTCCTGGTGTCCAGGGCAATCTGCATGTCCAGCCCCACTCAGAACAGAGTGACTGACACCCCCCAGGCCATTTCAGTGCTCATACTGGGAACACTGGTGCCCCTTGCTGGCGGAGAGCTCCCCAAGTGCTCCAGTATAACCAGTGCATTTTGCATCCCTGCCACAAAGAGGAGGGCTGGCAGAAACTGGCACCTTTCTGCAGTTTATCCATTAATAGCAATTTCTCCATCTAATTTTCTTCATCTCTTAATTGCTGTGTCTTAATAGCAGTTTCTCCATTTCTCTATGGTTGTTGCTTCCAGCTCATTGCATTAATCTTCCTTTGCTGCCTCTTTGGTTACTGCTTGGTAATTTATCATAACTTGGTAATTTATCGTAACTTGCCCTTTTGTGTGTTTTAATTGCCACTGGGATTTTTTCAGCCCCTTGTGTTTTGGATTCTCCAAAGTGTTTTCCTTTTGGCAGCTTGTTGGGAATGAGAGTGAACAACGTTTATGATGTGGATAACAAGACYTATCTCATTCGCCTGCAAAAGTAAGAACTTTGAATATATTTATTGAAAAAATTCTTTAGAAATGCTGTTAGTGTGTGAAAAGTAGATTTATTTTGTCTGYGGTAATTTCTGATGAGTTTTCAGTGAAATTCTGCTGGTTTTTGATAAATGTGGTAATTTTTACCCAAAATGTTCTTAGGAAACAGGATATGGAGTGTGAAACACTGCAGAAAATACTCTGGAAACCGGTGGGTGGTGAGGGAGGGCTGCTCACATGCCACATAGAATCACAGAATATCCTCAGCTGGAGGGGATCCACGGGGATTTTGGGGTCCAGCTCCTTTGTTTTGCCCACAGGCCAGACTGCAAGGCCACGCTGCTGCTGGAATCCGGGATACGCATCCACATGACGGAGTTTGAGTGGCCAAAGAACATGATGCCATCCAGCTTTGCAATGAAGGTAAACTCACCAAAGTTTCTTTTTTGATAAAATGCCTGGATATCAGAAAGGAATGTTCCTGTTCTGTCCTTGGAGGAAGAAAATAGTGAAGGATTTGCCTGGTGAATCCTGATCCAGCGGGTGATGGAAGACAAGGGAAGAGCAAATGTGGACATGGGATCACATCACTGATGTTCAGTGCCTGAAACAGGGAATATTTAAATTTATAAAAACTACTGCTAATCTGCTGGGTGCCTCCTGGACCATGCAGACCTCTTGGAATGTTGCTCCAGCAAAATCCTTGTCATTCCAGTTGGATTGTCCGRATTTTAGGTGCTGGGTGCAGCACTGTGTTACAGAGTCCTGCTGTTTAGTCTGCTGGGCTCTGGGGGTTCAGACCTTGCTCCAGGCTGTTAGGCTGGGCTCCTGCAGGTGGATCCACAGGGATGCAGCCTGGGTGCTGACTCACATGGATCTGTTTATCCTCTGGGTGCGGCCCCATGGAAATGATTTGGCAGAGATTCTCCAGGGTGGCTTTCCACAGCGTAGATGGATGCAGGGATAATCCCCGTTCTCTACAAAACAAACCCTTTGGATTTGAACTAGCTGCTGCCTTGGGCTAARCAAAAACAGGTTTTAATGGAAAAAATGTCTTAGTGTTAAGAATTGGGAACAATTATATTATTTATAAATATGAATGTGTTCTGCTGAGAACCAACATTTTTGCTCTTACGATGTTTGAGTTAAGTAGGAATTGACCAGTGCCACAGGAGAGCTCTATAGCCCAGCCCTTTCCAGGTGTTTGCAGCATGTCCCAGACATTTTTCCCCACCYCTGGCAGTGCCGGAAGCATTTGAAGACCAGGAGATTGGTGAGTGTGAGCCAGCTGGGCATCGACCGCATCGTGGATTTCCAGTTCGGCAGCGACGAGGCCGCTTATCACCTGATCGTGGAGCTGTAYGACAGGGTGAGTGCAGAGCTCCAAGAGTGTCCCCCGGGGGCAGGGACACGAGGGTGGYCTCTGCTGATGGCCCCTGTGCTCCCAGGGGAACATTGTCCTCACTGACCACGAGTACCTCATCCTGAACATCCTGAGGTTCCGCACGGATGAAGCGGACGACGTCAGGTTTGCGGTCCGGGAACGGTACCCCGTGGACAGTGCAAAAGCTCCTGTGCCTCTGCCAACCTTGGACAGGTAATTTCAATTTTAAAGCTTTTAAATGGGGTATTTATTGGGATAAACCCAAATTACTTGGAGCTGTGAAAAGCTTTGGGTGGTTTTTTGCATATTACAGGCCAGTTTTAGTTTCTGTTTTTAAGGCTGAAAATGTTTTGTAGCTTCTAAGCAATGCAGTGTTGTTTTGTTGTTTTAAAACACATTCTTCTTTGGAATTGCAACTCTCCCTTGTCTTCTGCAGGTTAACTGAAATCATATCAAATGCACCCAAAGGGGAACAGCTGAAAAGGGTTCTTAACCCACTTCTTCGTAAGTAATTGGGCTTTGTTAGAGAATGAAACAAGGTCAATCAATGTGTGTTATGTCATGCTGAAAATATGAATAACTTATCATAGAATCCTGGAGTGGTTTGGAKTGGAAGAGACCTTAAAGCCYATCTCATTCCACCCCCCTGCCGTGGGCAGGGACACCTTCCACTGTCCCAGGTTGCCTTGGAAAACAGAAATTTATAGATTCCAAGCCARCTGCACAGAGCTGAGCCTGCCCATGGTGCTGATTACTGTCCCCCACTGATCCCAGTTTTGCTGTATCCGTATGGGAGTTTGGTATTTCTGATCCCATCACGTAGGAAAGCTTGGCCTCAYGTGGTGTTACTGATCTGATTACGAGGCACAGCTGCTCCACTCTCTTAAATCCCCACAATTTTTCCCTTCAGTTACCGTGGGAGTTTGGCTGTTTCTCACCCCATTCCTCCTTATCCGTGAAATCCAGCCATCCCTCCTGCCCCTTCTCTGATTTTTGGCACTTCTYACTCTTCCCACACTCTGTCCAGCAGTTTCTCATGTGTGTCCTGTAGTTCCTCACATCCCGTTCCCTGTGCTTAACCTCGGGTCRGTACCATCCTTTCCAGCCCTGACAGATTTTCCCGGGAAAGTCTCAATCCCAGCAGTTTGACGTTTTAGAGACTTCCATGACTGAGCAGGAGGCATCTTTATATTTCATGGCTTGGGTTGGATTTTCCTTCTGTGTATTTACCAAATCTCTTCCTGAACCTGTATGAACTCCTGGCATCCATGTTTTTTCCGTGATGAGGAGTTTCCCTTRTTTTTATGTCACATGAGAAATCACCTCCTTTTTTTTTTTTGCTCTGAAACTCCTCTCACCACCTTTACCTGGTGCCCTCCTGTTGGATTGAAGTTGAACCGTTGCTTTTTATTTACCAAGTCCACATGTCTCATTTTATAAATATCAGTAATTTCCAGTCCCTTTCTGCATAGCCAAGTAGTCTTTCCTTGCATGGAATCTGTTCCATGCCTGTGATGATCCTTGTTACCAGCCATCCTTGGATTTTTCTAGAACACTCTTTAATTAAAAAGTCCTGAACATCCAAACCAGCATCTTAAAACAGCCTGCAGCTTGTTTGCAGACATTGCCTTTTATTTATTATCCTTAATTTCCTTCCTTCTAAGAAGCTTCCTTGCTTTGTGTCATCTCCCCTTTGGAGCTGGGAATGCCTGTAGGAGATTCCTTGGGCTGCTGTTGTGCCAGCAGGGATCCAGGTGCATTTTAGTGACACCCTTGTGCCATGACATCTATCCTGAATTTGGGACCAMAACTCCCTAAGGATTGGCTGTACTTTCACAGCCTGAGATTGCTGAAACACTTCTTAAAATTGAATTTAAATGCAAGTTCCATTGTGAATGTTCTCTACAGATCATCATTATTTTTTTAACAGCTTATGGAGCCACTCTCATTGAGCATTGCCTTATAGAAGCTGGATTTTCTGGAGCTGTCAAAATAGATCAACATCTGGAAAGTAAAGGTATGAAGGAAATAATATTTTAGATGTTGTGCCACATATATGATGATTTTTATGTCTGTATAGTGTTTTTTTCCAAGAGTAATCCCTAAACCTGTAGTTCTGACCACATGGTTATATTTTTTAATGTTTTTAGCTTGGGGACCAACCTTGTTTACATTAAAACTCTTGATCTGTGCCTATATTGGACATAAAACATCAGGTTTTATACATTAGGAATAGTTTTATAATGAGATGCAACCTCACCCAAGAGGTGAATTCTGGTTGTGCAAAGGGATGTTTGACAAGAAGAACTAACATTAAAGTCTTTATTTATAGCAAACATTGGGGAGTTGATGAAGTAGCAGCTTTACATTTATTGGGARATTAAGGGCTTGGGTAGTAAAGTCAAAATATGTTTTCCTGCAGTCTTATTTTTCTCATGTGCTTTATATTTGCCATAAATCCAAAGGATTTTTTACTTCCTACTGCATTATGGTGCTGTAACAAATAACTCCTCACAGCTTCTGGTTTATGCTTTGCCTCTGCAGCCTTAGTTTTATAAAGTTCTGGTATTTATGTGGTCTTTTTTTCACCCTGAAACTTGAATAATTATGTCTTAAAAGCATCTAAATAGATTTTTATATTAAAAATTTCCCAGATGTAAAACACGTGCTGAGATTCCTGTTTAAAACAAGCARTAATTGCTGGAGTGAAGCACCAGGGCTGAAATATTTCTACTGTTTAATTTTTCTCTTTAGAAAACCTTGAAAAGGTGCTCTCAGCTCTAGAGAAAGCAGAAGAATATATGGCCCTCACTGACAACTTCAGTGGAAAGGTGGGTCTGGGGTGGGTTATCAATTATTTGGAATTGCAGAGCTAAACTGGCAAGCAGGAATTGCTCAGGATGTGCCTGTTCCTGGTATTCTCAGCTGTGGATTTTATTCCAGGTGGTGATGTGGAATAAAAATTGCTTCTTTCCACAAGATGTGCAGCAATTAAAAAACGCACGAGCAGATTCTATAAATCCTGGGAGATTTGCACTTGGGCTTTAATAAGTTCTGTGATAAATTCTGCACATAAAGTGTGCATTTCTGGGATAGTCCTGAGGGCTGGAAGAAGTTCACCTCTTTTTCCAGAAGAAATTGGAGTCAAGACAAGCCAGTGGGTCAGGGATTTACTCAGGGACAAGGTTCCCTGCTGGAATGATTTACTGTCTCATGCTGCTCAGCTGATTACACCTAAACCTTTCCACAGACAAATGACATCTTTGTATTCTTTTAGGGTTATGTTATCCAGAAAAGGGAGAAAAAGCCAAGTCTGGAACCAGATAAACCAGCAGAAGATATCTACACGTAAATATTTGAAGYATTTCTTCCCTTTTTTCCTACTAGTCTGCATAACAGAAATTAGTTTTCAGGTGATAATATCAAATGTGTATTTTACAGATATGAGGAATTTCATCCTTTCTTGTTTTCTCAACATTCAAAATGTCCCTACTTGGAATTTGACTCATTCAATAAGGTACAGTGCTTTTGCTGATACTGTACTTAAGTGCTTTAATTGACTGCTGCTAAAAGGAGTAATTAAAACATAGTGCAAAGGTTGTTAATGAAAACATAGAGCTTGGAAGAGATGATTCATTTTATGGATAAATATTTGATGAGAAAAGGCCAACTCAAACAGGGCCTTTRGGCTACAGCTGAGCAGTGTTGTCTTCCTGAGCTCAGATCCCAGAGCTGTGTGTGGAACTTGTGAGGAAGGTGGATGTTTCCAGTCAGAGCATCCCAAATGTTTTGTTAGTGGAGAGCTGGATGCCGAGTTGTCTCTGGAGTAAAAAGTTGTGACAGTCATCATATTTACACTCTTCTTGTTACTACTTTGAAACCTCAGGCCCCTGATTTGGTGTTTCCTTGAGCATTGTCCTTCCTGGTCCTTGACTCATTAACATCTGGAGTCATTAACTGCCTGTTGTTCCTGACCTTGATCTCCAGAATTCCCATTTCACATCCCTACCCTGCTTCCTGACTGAATTTCTGTCATCTCAGAATCTCAGAATTCCAGAATGGTTTGGGCTGGGAGGAACATTAAAGATCATCCCATTCTGTGGGCAGGGACACCTTCCACTATCCCAGGTTGCTCCAAGCCCCGTCCAAACTGGCCTTGGACAATTCCAGSGGTGGGGCAGCCACAGCTTCTYTGGGCAGCCTGTGCCAGGGCCTCACCACCCTCACAGGGAATAATTCCTTCCCCATATCCCATCCAACCCTGCCCCCTGGCAGTAGGAAGCCATTTCCCCTTTCCCTGGCACTCCAGGCTCTTSTCCAAAGTCCCTCTGATGATTTAAACAGCCTAAAATCTTCCCYATCTTGTGTTTTAAGCACAGTTGGAACACCAGGAGCAGTTCTTAGGCATTCTGGGTCTTTGTGGATTTTTAACTGACCTGGTGAAGCAGCAGGAATTCAGGGCAGACAGGTCTGGCTTTGCAACCATTGGAATCAAACCAGCTTCTTTTCCATCATTTTTTAGCAAAAAATGTGGGCCATAATTTAGCCACTTATTTTCTTGTGTGTAGCCCCTGGTTTGCAGTGAGACACATCCATAAGTATCTTGCTGAACTCATCCCATTGGAAGGGAAATGGAGAAAGTTCCTGGATGTTGTTTAAGCCTCTGTCACCTCTTTTAGTGCTTTGCAGCCACTTCTGTGGAGGGAACCTCCTCTGCCTGCTCTAAGTCAGGCCAGCCTGGAGATTCTCAATCCTGATTTTCTCTTGCAGGCAACAGATGAGTTCTACTCCAAGCTGGAGGGGCAGAAGATTGACCTCAAGGCCTTGCAGCAGGTGTGTCCTGATCCAGGACTGGGACAGCCGGGATGGCTCCCAGATTTCCAGAAGCTTCACTTGCTTCTTGCATTGATTACCTGATGCAATTTGTATTTATATTTATATTTAATTTTATTTTAAATTTTATTTTAAATTTTATTTTAAATTTTATTTTAAATTTTATTTTAAATTTTATTTTAAATTTTATTTTTATTTTTTCCATCTTATTTTTGAAAGGAAAAACAAGCACTGAAGAAACTTGAAAATGTCCGTAAGGATCACGAGCACAGACTGGAAGCTCTGCAGCAGGCTCAGGTAAGACAGATTTTGGGTTTTAATTGAGAACATGCACGATCACAGAACCATGGAATGGTTTGGGTTGGGAGGGAACTTAAAGATCATCTTGTAGCAACCCCTTGCCATGGGACGTTATCCTGTGCCACCACTTCAATCCATTCTTGGATTTCTTCTCCACTCCTTCCATTTTTTTAAACACTTGCTGAGCACATGTTTAGCTTCAATGGACACAACCTTCTCCTTTCCCTAAGGAAGCTGATAAGCTGAAAGGAGAGCTCATAGAGATGAACCTGGAGGTGGTGGACAGGGCCATCCAGGTGGTCCGGAGCGCCTTGGCCAACCAGATCGACTGGACCGAGATCGGGGCCATCGTGAAAGAGGCCCAAGCCCAGGGGGACCCTGTGGCCACTGCAATCAAAGAGTTAAAGCTCCAGACAAACCACATCACGATGCTGCTGAGGTGAGTGCACTGCTCAGTGTCTGTGAAGACCTTATGTCACACTGGATCGGGATCTTAGAGATTAAAAAAAACCCAAAAATGTCTTTTTTATGCCCAGAACTTTTGGTATGAAAGCTGGGAAGTGGCAAAGTTAATTCATGAATTTTTAGTTACCTCACTTTCAGAAATGTCAGTGTATAGAATAAGCTTGTTTTCAGTCAGTTCCTCGGATTGGAAAAATTTGGCTCTTTATCTTCTGCTTTTGTTTTCTTTTTTCCCCCAAAATTYGACTGACTCCAAGACATGAAAAGGCTGGAATGTGAGGCATCCCAGGGCCTTCCTCCCTCTGCACAGTGAAAAGGATTTAGGGGCTCCTTAGGCCATTCCCAGACTTCTAAGAGAATTAAATTAAGAGCAAGTTGCAGTAAGAATTAAAAATTAACCRGTTCTCTTAATCATCTGGTGTCATGTGTTTTTAGGAACCCATATGTGTTATCTGAAGAGGAAGAGGAGGAGGAGGATGCTGATGTAGAGAAAGAAGAAACAGAGGAACCGAAGGGAAAAAAGAAAAAGAATAAAACCAAACAGCTGAAGAAACCTCAGAAGAACAAACCCTCRTTGGTTGATGTTGATCTCAATTTGTCTGCCTATGCCAATGCCAAAAAGTAAGATTTTTCAGTAAATGTGTGTTTTGGTAGGAGAAATTCCTGTGTTTGCAGTTGTTGGTGATAACATTGCAGGAGGAAGGGCTTTGGGATATCTTGTTAAAAATAAGAGTTAAAAATTGAAATGGCAGCTTGCCCTGAGCTCTGGGATGGGCATTTTCCTGGCCCACACCCACTGGTGCAGAGCAGCTGCTCTGGAGCTGTCACACTGATTTAATTTTGAGTCCAGTTCTGTACGTGGAACAGAATGTAGACGCCTGGGATAAGTGGGATAAGGATAAAGCAGTGGATCTGCTGGGATTTCAGGAACAAACACCCTTGTGTTTCACAGGTACTATGATCACAAAAGACATGCAGCCAAGAAAACTCAGAAGACAGTGGAAGCTGCAGAAAAGGTATTTTTTCCTTGGCTTTTAGAAGATATKTAAAAGCAAAATGCCTGTCACTGATAAGTGGGAGATCCTGACCTGGTCTAAGCAGCCCTAATGAGACATGAAAGGGAAAAACAACCACCCAGGGTTGTTTTATTCTTGACATTTTAAGCTCAGTGGAGGATTGCAGATCGCTGATGTATCCTCCTTTTCCAGCARTAGCMCTGGGAATACTCAAGGCAGGTGAAGATACTGACAGACCAGGATTTATGGAGGGAAGAGTGGAAAATCAGTGGAAATCCTTCCAATCCAAGAGCTAATAATTTCTGGGAGCAACTCTCCAGGGTGGAATTTTAGGGGGAGCTGTCTCACAGGAGCAGGGCTGTGCAYAGCTCTGTGTGGAGCCTGCACCGTGATGAAGTCCAGAGCCATTTCCTAGCAACTTTCCCACTGTTCAGTTGGGAATTTCCTGATTGCTGCTGGATGATGATGGTGTTTTTTGTCCAAACAGGCTTTTAAATCAGCTGAGAAGAAAACAAAGCAGACCCTGAGGGAAGTTCAGACAGTCACCACCATCCAGAAGGCCAGAAAGGTCTATTGGCAAGTACAGCTCCATTGTCCTTCTCTCATGTTSCCTGTCAGGATGAATTTTCAGTGGTTTAAAAGTGGAGCTAATTAGGATTTCTGAGCTGTGCACTTTGTATGGAGTCTCCTCACAGCTGCTTCTCAAAGAGAGAATCCCAGAATGGTTCCCAGTGATAGAAGCCCYGAGAAGCTGTGGCTGCCCCATCCCTGGAAGTGTCCAAGGCCGTGTTGGACGGGGCTTGGAGSAACYTGRGATAGTGGAAGGGATGGCAGGGGGTGGGATGGGATGATCTTTAAGRTCYCTTCCAACCCAAACYATTCTGGAATTCTATGATTTAAAAAACAACAAACAAATGAAACAAAACCCCAAAGCTTTTAATCATCTAATAACTGAATTATTAAAATAAAAATAAACAGGAGGGCTGTGGTGATGATATTTCTTGTTTAATCTCAAAATATCACTGGCAGTGATGGTGTAGCTGTCCCATGCCTTGTTTTTATGCCCCAGGCCTATGGATGGAAGTGAAACTATTTGCAGTGTCATAAATTGTAGATGGATATTTTCSAAGTTTGGTATAAAAAAACACCTGTGCAATGTCCTGTTAGTTCCAGGTGTTTCTCACACAGTGGATTTGCTGGACTTTGGCAGGTTTGAGAAGTTCCTGTGGTTCATTAGCTCAGAGAATTACCTGGTTATTGCTGGCAGGGATCAGCAGCAGAACGAGCTGATCGTGAAGCGCTACCTTAAACCAGGTGAGTCCCTGGAGTGGATGTGTGGGTTTCCCTCCTGTTTTCCAGTTTTGTGGATGTCCAAGAGTGACTTGGGAAGGTCTCTCTGCTTTGTTCTTGAGCTGGGTCTTGGATCAAAGGGAATTTTGGTGATGGGAGTCCCTCTTGGGTGAGGTTGGATGGGCTCCCCTCAGGAGCAAAGGAGCTGAATCTCCCTGGGAAAAGGATGGGCTAAAAGCCTTCTGTGTCCTCTTCCCATCCTGTTCCTTGCATCCAGCCCAGCCATTTCCCACTAGTGTTAGAACCTTCCCCTTGGCTCGAGGGCTCTGTGGTTCTCATGGGAGTCTCCCGTTTCCCAGGGGACATCTACGTGCACGCGGATCTCCACGGAGCCACGAGCTGCGTGATCAAGAACCCCTCAGGTACCTGGGGAGGGACCCGTGGCACCCTGGCACCACAGTGCCAGCCCAGCTGCCTTCCCTCCCTTGGGATGTGAGAGCCATCAGTGCTTCCCGGGAAGCTCCCGGGCTGGATTAGGGAAGTGTAGGATTTCACGTGTGCTGGGTGTTCTCCCCAGGGGAGCCCATCCCGCCGCGGACGCTGACGGAGGCTGGGAGCATGGCCCTGTGCTACAGCGCTGCCTGGGACGCCCGCGTGGTCACCAGCGCCTGGTGGGTCTCCCACAGCCAGGTGAGGACACTCAGGCAGGAGCTTTCCAGGCACAGCATCCCAGGGAATTGGGATGTGACTGCAGACAGAGCGTCTCTGGGGGGGAGCCGATGGATGCGGGTCAGGCATCTGTGTAAGAGTGTGGGGGTCACACCAAAGTTTTGGTGGTTTTATTCCCTGAATACTCCTGAATATATCCTGGTTTTATTTCCTGAGTTACTTACTCAGGACTCCTAAAATACAGTGCTGGTAGTGTGTGRTTGGATTGAAACATCCCTTAGGAAAATTCCCTGCAAAGAAGAGGGAGAACCCCTCGGATACAGAGTCCTGCAGAGCTGTTCCCAGGAGTTCCACATGTTTCTCTTGGTGCTGTTATGATGTGATATTGGCCTTCTGTCACAGAGATTTTTTTTATAGTTTATCATGATTTTTTTTTAGGTTTCTAAAACTGCCCCCACGGGAGAATATCTCACTACTGGGAGCTTCATGATCCGAGGTGAGGCACGAAGGAACAGTGGGAATGGGATGTTTCCTCTCAAGGGGTTGGGCTGTCCTGCAGTGGCAGCCACCCCCTCCCTGTGAACAGCCAACAGATCCCACTCTTCTCCCAAAAATCTGTTGGGAATGGTTTAGACTGAGTATCAGGCAGCTGCAGCAGCATTTCTAGCTGAGCCTTGGGCAAAAGTTCATTAGCTCAGCTGCTTTTGAGTTCTGTTCTCATCCCAGAGATAAAATAAGCCCCAGTGTAATTTTTTGGTAGCCTAAAGCCTCTAATAAAAATGAGTTTTGGAAGTACATCTTGCAACATGGCTGCTAAACCTCCTCATGAGACTCTGCCTTTGTTTTTCAGGGAAAAAGAATTTCCTTCCACCTTCCTATCTGATGATGGGCTTCAGCTTCTTGTTTAAGGTACAGCTTTTCCAATGCAGCTCCTGCTGGCTTTTGTAATTTGCTTTGAGCTGTAGGAGGCTTATTTTCTGCATCTTGCTTATCAGCATATTCCCAATTACTTCTTTTCCCATTGGGACAAATCCCATAAAAGGCTCCTTGCTGATAATGACTCTGCTTTCATTTCCATTGTAGCCCCATGTGCACTGTCTGCATTTCAAACAGACTCTGAACATTCCTGCCTCTGCCAGGTTGTTATCCTGGCTCCATTTGGAGCATGTKTAGGGAATGTGGGTGTGCAGCTCTGTGTGCCACCCTGACTTTTGAGATTGTCAGACTTGGGTTTAAATGGGCTGGTTTAGTTTTCCTGCCCTTTGATGGCAAAAAGGCTTAAAAAGGGAAGAAAAAGCCGASTGAGGTGTTCTGTGAAAGTCCCTGGGGCTGGTCCAGGCCTGACACAAAGGCTCCTCTGTTCTTAGGTGGATGAAAGCTGTGTCTGGAGACACCGGGAAGAGAGGAAGGTCAAAGTCCAGGATGAGGATCTGGAAACAGTTTCCAGCAGTGCCAGTGAGATGGTGGCTGAGGACGTGGAGCTTTTAGGTACAGTAGGAGGGACTGGGGACTGTGTGTGCTGCTGGCAGATGGGGCCTGTTGGGGTCTGGGTGGTCCCTGTGGGATTCTGGATCACTGATAGAACAAGGGCCAATGGGAAGCCAGAGGGCAGGGCTAGATGGGATGTTGGGAGAAGAAAATTGTTCCTTGTGAGGGTGCTGAGGTCCTGGCACAGGTTTCCCAGAGAAGCTGTGGCTGCCCCATCCCTGGAAGTGCCCAAGGCTAGCTTGGATGGGACTTGGAGCAACCTGGGCCGGTGGAAGGTGTCCCTGCCCATGGCAGGGGTGGAATAGGATGATTTTTAATGTCCCTCCCAGCCCAAACCATTCTGGGATTCTGTGATTCCATGATGGATCAGTTTGGTGTTTGTGTTTTTTCCTCCCCTCTGTGCCCCAGATGGAGGGGACAGCAGCAGTGAAGAGGAGAAACCTGAGTGTGAGGAAGCTCCAGAGGATGTGGAAGCCACAGCTGAGAGTAACCGTGACGAGGGCGTTGCTGACCTGGAGCAGRGAGGAGGGAACACTCCTGCTCCAGAGGCTGACTCCGAGGAGGACGATGGAGAATCTGAGGAGGAACATCCAGAGCCAAAGAGGGAAGTGAAGGAGGAAGAGGTGAATTACCCAGACACCACAATCGACCTGTCACACCTTCAGACCCAAAGGTGAGAGAAGCAGMAGCTGTGGGGCAGCTCTGAAGGTCTCCATGGTGCTCAGACACTGCCAGGAGAAGGGCTGGGATGAGTTGCCATCTCTTTTTTCCATGCTTAGCAGTGGGAATGCTGCCTCATTTTCTTTTCAGGGCTGTGCAGACCTGAGAAATTGAGCCCTGAGCTGTTTCTGCTCTGCATGAGGCTGTGGGATGAGCTCATCTCTGTGTTGTCCCTGGAAGTGGGATTCCTTAGAGGGTGCAAGGAGGTGGGATTGAGTGGGTGGAGATGGGGCTGTGTGCCTGGGAAGCTGCACATTGGGATTCCCTTGGTGCCCAGGCTGTGTTTGTTGCTTGTGCATGAGATGAGCTGGCAGAGATCTGGGACTTGTTTTGTAAAAYGAATCCCAGTATTCCTGCCTTTTCCACTCACCACAGCTGGGATTTCCAAGAACTAGAATGCTGAAAGTGTAACAACCAAGTTGCCCAAGTTTGGGCTGTGGTTGATGTGTTCGTGGCTGAGCTGCTCTACATCTGCTGATGAGCTCCTTTTCCATCTCCCCACAGATCCCTGCAGAAAATCATCCCCAAAGAGGAAGARCCCACCTTGGTAAGGTCCCAGTTCCTGTGTCTGTCCCAGAGCAGTGGGAGCTGCTGGGCAGGGTGTGCTCTAACCTGCCTTTCCCTCCTCAGAGTGACAGCAAGGCCCAGGGCCGGAGGCATCTCTCTGCCAAGGAGAGGAGGTGAGAGCCCGTCGGTGTTTCAGGGGATCACAGAATCCCGGGATGGTTTGGGTGGGAAGGGACCTTAAAGCCCATCCCATTCCACCCCCTGCCATAGGCAGGGACACCTTCCACTATCCCAGGTTGCTCCAAGCCCCATCCAGCCTGTCCTTGGACACTTCCAGGGATGGGGCAGCCACAGCTTCTCTGGGCAAATGCCTCCTCCCCATTCCCTCCCCAGGTCCTGGGCACAATGCAGGTCTCGCACCTCCCACTCTGGGCTGATCCATGCCCATGTCCCTCCTGCAGTTCCAGTGTGGGGTCCTGCTCCTGTCCTTTGGGAATGCTGGTAGTGAAGAGTTTCTCGTGAGCTGGAGAGGTTTTACTGAGGAGGGGCTGTTCCCAGAGTAGGTGCCGGGGTTCCTCTGGAGCCCTGCGGCAGGGAAGCAGGGTGGGAATGCTGTCAGGAGAGCTGCAGCCTCTTGTCACAACAAAGCAGGATGTTGTGGTTGTTCTCCTTAGAGAAATGAAGAAAAAGAAGCAGCAGAACAACTCTGAGAACTCGGAGCTGCCTGAAGAGAAGCAGAAAGAGACGGAGACAGAGACCCAGCCTCYGGCTGCTCCCAACAGCCACAAGGCTGCTCCTGCCCCTCAGCCCATCAAGCGGGGCCAGAAGGTGGGCAGGGACCAGGGGTACCCCTGGGCTGAGCTGCTGGCATGGAAGTGTGGACAGAAATCCCGTATTTCCCAGCCAGCCATGGCTGCCTGGTGGTTTTAGGCTCGTGGAGGTGCTTTAAGTGGTTTCAGGAGGATGATGGTGGGTGTTAGCAGGGAGCTCACTGGAGCCAGTCCCCTCCCTGAAAGAGTTTGGGATACTGGGAAGGAAAGTGCATGTGGGGTCAGCATCCAGATGTTTGTGGATGTAAAACTACAGAAAGTCCTAATTTTTGAAGCTRTTGGTGTTTCCTTGTGCAGAGTAAAATGAAGAAGATGAAGGAGAAGTACAGGGACCAGGACGAGGAGGACCGGGAGCTCATCATGAAGCTGCTGGGGGTGAGGGAGGGGAGTTGTGCCTTCCCTGGGGTGTGGTGGCTCCTGTCACAACTCTGACCTCCTGTGTCACCACAGTCTGCAGGCACCAACAAGGAGGACAAAGGCAAAAAAGGGAAGAAGGGGAAGACAAAAGAAGAGGCAGCAAAGAAGCAACAGCAGAAAACCAAGCCCCGTCGAGTAGCTGGARTGAGCAAGGAGACGCTCCCAGCAGGAATCCTGCTGCACGAGGCACAGGACCCGGCCCTGGACGAGCTGCAGGATGAGAAGGTGAGGAGTGGGATGGGCAGGTGAGCAGCACTCTCCTCTCCTCATCTGTCCGTGTGTCTGTCCCTTGCTGGGGCTCTCCTGGCACTGTAGCTCTTCCACCCGGGAGGCTGAGCAGCTCCCCGTGGATTTTGGGCACTGTGGAGAGCTCCGTGCCTATTGCCAGGACTTGGGGAGCCCCTTGGATTCCCAAAGCAGCCCAAAGCCCTGCAGCAATCCATGTGCCCATCCTGTTCCCAGCACAGCCAGAACTGGGACTCGGAGCAGTCCCGAGGATCCAGCTCAGCCAACACCTCCCCCTCAGCTGAGATGTAACCGAGCTCCCGGCTCTGCTGGTGGGAATCACTATCTCTGAGCCTCATCTCCCTCCTCCCAGCTCGGCGTGTGCCAGGCACATTAGAGCTTGGGAAGAAACACCCCACCCCCCACCCACGGAGAAACTCCAAACGAGTTCAGTTCTCTTTGTAGAGAGAACCGGGCTTTCTGGGGCCTGCTGATCAAAGAGTTTATTGTCTGTAGGGTCAGGGGAGGAAGCAGCAGCTCTGTGGTTTCTGCAGCTCTGATGTGTCCTTTGTTTGTGTGTGCAGGAGGAGCAGGACCAGGATCAGCCAGGATTGGAGGTAAATGCTCCTGTGCAGCTCCCTGAGTGCTGAGGTGAAGGCTGTGTTCCTGCTGGGACTGGGGCAGGGAGGAGCCCTCCAGGAATTTGAACCCTCCTTAATTGTATTTTTAAAAATTAACCTCTTTTTCTTCCTGCTCTGCTCATCTCCCCATCCTCCATAAAACCAGAGCTGGCTCCATGGATGTTTGTCCCTTGTTTTTGCCTCTGGAGGTGCTGGCACTCCAGCCTTGGTGGCTCTGGGCTGGAGGATGACACAATGAGCAGTGCAGGTTGTTCTTTAGTTGAGTTTATTTACATACAAAATTGCTTCAAACTYTTCTGTAATTACAGGCTGTGGGTGTTGCCCAAGGCTGGGAATAAGTGAATTCCTTTAAATTCTTTAATGGAGGAAGATAACGGTGTCTGCTGGGGGGAGCTTTTGGGGACCCTGTAACTGCATCGTGGGGGAGCCCAAAGCTAAGATCCATCAAAGGATGTGATTTTACTAATCAAAGAGGATCAGTCATGAATCCTGGCTTGGTAGTTTGATGTCAGTGCTCATGGAATCATGGAATGGTTTGGGTTGGAAGGGACCTTAGGACCACCTATTCCCACCTCCTGCCATGGGCAGGGACGCTCTGGTCCAGCAGTGAGGGCTGGACTGACTCCAGCAGTGAGGGCTGAGGACAAGGCCTGGTTCCAGTGGAGCTCTTTGCCCCCCAGGACAGCGAGGCTCTGCTGGACTCCCTGACTGGGCAGCCCCATCCCGAGGACATCCTGCTCTTCGCTGTCCCCATCTGTGCTCCCTACACAGCCATGACCAACTACAAGTGAGTGGCAGCACCTTCTCAGGAGGGGAGCTGGTGACTGTTTGTTTTACTTATACAAACCTTTCCTTGGGGCAGGTATAAAGTCAAGCTCACTCCAGGCACGCAGAAGAAGGGCAAAGGTATGGTCTGAAAGCCCTGAATCCTTTCCCGTGCTCTGCTTGGTGAAACCAGTGTGGTTTTCCAAGCTGTTTCACTCTTCCCTGTGTTTTTCCAGCTGCCAAGATCGCGTTGCACAATTTTATGCAGTCCAAAGAAGCCAGTGCAAGAGAAAAGGACCTGTTCCGCAGTGTGAAGGTGATGCTTTTTCTGCAGTGTCTCCTGTACAAAGTTARCAGCAGCAGCAGAATGTCCACAAGTGCCATTTTGGGGGGCAATGCTGCCAAAGCTCAGTGTGCTGTTGGTTTTTTTCTAGCAGTGGTGTTTGGCCGTACTGCTGGGGAAAGTCTGAGCGTTCCAGAATGGTTTGGGTTGGAAGGGATCTTAAAATCCATCCCATTCCATGGGCAGGGACACCTTCCACGATCCCAGGTTGCCCCAAGCCATGTCCARCCTGGTGTGGAACACTGCCTAGCTTCCCTGGGCAACTTGTGGCTGCTTAGGCTGGGAAGAACCCTTAGAAATTGAGCCTCAGTGGTGCCACTGGGCCTTTTGATTCTGTATTGTGTCACTCGAGCTAAAATAGCATGTCTGACAAAAGCAGCATCTTCCAAGAAATCCTTTGGCTTTGGGAGTGGGAATTCCTGTGGCAGGGACAGGTGCTTGCACTGGGAGTTCAGGTGTGTCCCGTGCCCCTCCCCATGGGCTCTCCTGCCCCTCTCCCAGCCAGGTGCCCACCAGGGGCTGAGGAAAAGGATCATCCCTGTTCTCCAAGGCCGAGGAAGGGCTTCAGAAATGCTTTTCTGCCCTGTTCACTTTCTCCTCTTCCATCTTTCCTAGGACACTGATTTGTCAAGAAATATTCCTGGGAAAGTCAAAGTGTCTGCACCTCACCTCCAGAACATGAAGAAGAAGTGATTCCATGCTAGGGACTCCATTCCAAACTGGACCTGGAGCTGGGACAGATGGACACAGACCCAAGACTGGGACTKAATTCAGGCACCCAGGGCCCTGCAGCCTGGTTTAGATGGACTCTGATACAAATAGCAGATAAACACGGAAGTAAATTGCTGGCATTTGGTCAGGAATGTCTTCCCATGCTGCCGATTCTCTCGTTTGAGCGCTCATTCCCCACCACTGGGCAAAGGCTCTGGGATTTGGGGCAGGAAAACTCYGTGGTGTTCAGTTCCTTCCTCTCCTGTGCCTCAGGCAGGGGCTGGAGTTTCCAGTAGGGCAATTTCAGGGGAGAGTGCTTCCTTGTATTGTACTTCCCCCAAACATTCCCTGGCTGTGGAGAGAGGGAAGGTGCAGGCCCAGATCCCCCCAGCCCAGCTATGTCAGAACTGCTACCCTGTGGGGGGGGAGGAAGAGCAGGGGCTGGGAGTCAGGATGAACCCGTGGGATCTATCAGGAACTACAGCACAGGAATTGTTCTAGAAGTCAAAGTTTTTAATTGTTTTTTGAAGACAGCTTAAAACATGATCCCCCCCATTCCCCACAGCAGCACGGCCTGTCCCTGTCCCCCGTGTCCCCTGTGGCCACAGAGCTGGGTCAGCTCCATGTCCCTGCAGCCAGGGGAGCTCCACAGGCACGGACACGGCCGGGAACAGGCACAGGCACTTTCAGTTACACTCTCAGGGCAGAATATCTGCTACCTAAGGTTCACAATTGAAGTTCCACAACATAAAAATTCCAAAAAAACCAAACTACAGCCAAGCAGAGAGTAGTGGTGCTTTAACATCTCAAGGTTTACGACAGTTTATCGACCGACAACGGGACAATTCCAGATCCTGCTTCTCTGACCTTAAGCATTTGTGGCAAAACATGAAGCTGTGGATACAACAGGACCTGCAGCTACACTAAAGCAACACTCCAGAGTCGTGGCGTGCTCAGCATTCCCTGCTCAACCTCCCCAGCTCCTGCACTGGGGCTCCCCACCCTCGGCTCTCCACGGACACGCCCGTGCTCGGGGCCGGCCTCACCCCCTCCAGCTGCACGACCCCAGCACTGGGTTCAGCTTAAGCTCAGGCGCCGTCTCCGCTGGCATTAAATACATTTATTGCAAACATCTCGACACAAAAATAGGTTCTCTCTAGGCCATTCACATGCAACGGGAAGGCGAGAAGCGACTACCTACGACACAGAGGGTTCACCGACACACCTTTAATGTTCGTCGCGCGGGGGCACTGTCCCGCCCCGGCCGCTCCCGGCGCTCAGGAGCCAGAGGTGTTGTTGCTCCCGAAGCGCTGGTTCACGCTGTGCAGCAGGTGCTTGGGCAGGCAATTCCAGGAACTGGCCAGCATCTCCTTGAAGCAAATCACTGCCTCGAGGCACAGCCTGAGCACAGGGAACACAGGGATGATGTCGGCAGGGAGGAGGCTGCAAGGGGAGCTCCTTCCTTACGGCTGCTGGGGAGGGATTGCTCTCCGGCAGTGCCGGAGGTGCCAGAGGGATCCTGCTCTGTCCTCACAACTGGCTGCTGCTCTGGCAGCATTTGTGAGAGGGAGAAATGTTTTCCAGTATTTTAGGAACATCAAAAACAGGTCTGGTGCTAACCCTGCTCCACTTGTCTTAGAATCACAGAATGGTCTGGGTTGGAAGGGACATTAAAGCCCACCCAGTCCCACCCCCTGCCATGGGCAGGGACACCTTCCACTATCCCAGTTTATTCCAAGCCCCATCRAACCTGGCCTTGGACACTTCCATGGATGGGGCAGCCACAGCTTCTCTGGGCACCCTGTGCCAGGGCCTCACAGTCAGGAATTTCATCCTGCCATCTGAGCTACGGCCACCACAGTTCAGTGTTGAAGTCTTGCTTTCTTACCTTACAAGAGATCTTGGTTGTAGGGAAAACACAAGGATTTCGTTACTGTGAGCCTGGAGGGTGGGRGAGAGAGAGAATTGGTTATGTGGGTTCACACCAGGAGCCAAAGCAGCCCAGGCTCACACAACAGGATTGTGGAATAGGGGAATCCCACAACAGTTTGGGTTGGAAGGACCTTAAAGTCYGTCTCATTCCAACCTGCCCTGGGCAGRGACACCTTCCACTAGAGAAGCATTCAGGTTTCCAATCCTTCAGGCATCTGCACTGAGAGACTTCAGACATGAGCAAAGCACTTCCCCCTCAGGCTTTGTTTGTGCACCTTTGTGATCCCCCCCTAGATCAGGATGCTACAACCACCCCACACTCACTAGAGTGATCCTGCACCACRGATCCCATGAGAAGGGAAAGCTCAAAGTCAACTCACAGCTTTAGAATGGGCCAGAAGGTTGTTGGCACAGCCCCCAAAGATGATCACCTCGCCCTCCTCGCTGGCACAGGCCGTGTGCCACAGCCTGGGAACAGAAGGCAGCACTGCATTAACCCAAAATCCCAGCTCAGCCTTGTCACCACCCCGGGAAGGTCCCTCCTCCTCCCAGCCAGGCCAAAGGCAGAACCAGAAGTGTCCCTGCTTTAACCCATTAACCTGGATCAGGTCACTTCCCAAAACAGATGGAGGAAGATATGTGTTTTCCATGCCACACTCGTGCATCACAGAGGTTTTGGTGCTTTGAACTGCAGGTCATCAGCTCCTATTTCCTCAGCAGGAAGCCAAGAACACCCTGGCTGAGCACAGGATGAGCCTCCAGCCAGGACACTGGTGACACCAGTCTGTGCCCAGTTTGCTGGCAGAGCAAGGACACTGGTTCCAGTTAGTCTGGTGCTGGCACTCACAGCTTGGAGGCCTCTGCAGCCAGATCAAACCCTAAATCCCGAGAMCAAACCCTAAATTCCAAGTTTCCCAATGTTTCAAACACTGAGCTACAGGCTGCCTCCAGCACCTGCCCTGCATGGTGCTCAAAGGGAATTCTGGGAGCACACAACAACCTGCACCTCTGGGACACATGGAAAAGGAGAGCTGTGAAGAAGAGTGTGTGTCCTCTCTTTGATAGCCACCACCAAGTGCTTCCACATCCCCTTCACAGCAAATTCCCAGGAAACTGTCTGCCATACCTTGGTTTTTCAGAGTAGTTATGCTCAAACTGTACCCACTCGTTCTTGCTGATGCAATAAATCCAAGCATCACCTGAAAACAAGCAAAATCCCAGATATAAACTGGATTCTGTTAGTTCTGGCACATTTGCTGCAATAAACAAATACTCTGGTGTAGCACAACTCGTTTCTGTTCTTAGATAAATCAAGTTTTTTAGGAAAAACCTTATAAAACATTGGCTCCTGTTTGACAAAAGGTGTTTAATATGATAGATTTATGGGAGTGAAGATGGAGAACTGTAAAGCTGTTACTAATTGCCATTTGCATTAGATACATTTTTAGAGCAGATGAATTGCTGGAAGTTATGGTGTCTCCACACACTCAGCACTCCTGCTMTGTGGAATGAGCTGTTGGCCTTGAGGAATTAGATCACAAGTGCACAGGAGGAATTTAGAAGCAATTCAAGGTAATAATTCAAGCTCCTGTGCACAGCTGTTCAAGAGCACAAAGACACCACCAAATCCCTTTAGAATGACTTACTCAGGGGCTGCTTGTCAGTGGTGAACCCTCCAAAGAGGAAGAGGTGATCCGAGGAAATCGGTGTTAAGGAATGCCACGATCGGCCGAYGGGGCAGATGCCTTGTGTGAGTCTGCATTGCAACAAAAACACCCCAAATCACCACGAGGGACAACAAAATCCCACTGCTCTTTTCTGCTCTGATTAATTTCCAGCTATCTGCAGGATTCAGCTCTGCCCTGTGCAGTGACCCAAGGACAACTTTAATTTCTTATGACACAACAAAGAATTTTAGGCGGATCAAGCTTTAGTACCCACATTTCGTTCCACTCCCACGTGTCCAGGTTCAGGTAGTAAAAGTCGTTCATTCTGGACTCCTACAATAATAAAGATCATGGTTCAACTACCCTGATTAGGTTTGGGTGTCTCACAGTTAAACTGGGCTGGGCTTACCCTGTATCTGCCTCCRAACACGTAGCCCCTGTTCCCAACCGTGGCACAGGCGTGAGCGGCTCGCGGGGAYGGGGTCTTGCCCTGGGAAGAGGAACAGGGACATCACAAATCTGTCACCCGAGGAGAAGAAAGGCTCAACTCAGCTCAGATTTAAGGCCAACAGGGAGCAGAGTGAAAAAAACCAGCCAGTAAGTCATTCCATGTGCTGACTTGCTTTTTTGATGGATGGAAGATCAGAAAACTCATTAAATATGGGGTTTATTTCTTCCCTCTTAAAGTGTGTAAATTTTGCTTTTAGCAGAGGGTTCAGGCAGCCACAGAAGACAGACTGTAAATATTATTATCATTCTATTCATAAATCATTAAGTGAACATGGCCAGGTTGGACGGGGCTTGGGGCAACCTGGTTTAGTGGAAGGTGTCCCTGCCCATGGCCGAGGGTGGAAAGGGATGAGCTTTAAGGTCTTTTCCAACCCAAACCATCCTGGGATTCTGGGATTCCATTAAACAGTATTTTTCTTGAGTTTCTGAAACACTTGAGACCTACGTGCAGTAAGACAGAGCAGCTCTTTGGCAATCTGGAGTTACTTGTCTCAAATTTCATTTCCTCCAATTCTGCAGCAGTATCACCCCATTTCCCTGTTCCTGAACACTCCTGGGACACTCCTAATGTGTGTATTTGCAATTAGGAGTGTTTAATTCTCTCCTGACCACAATTCAGCACCCAAGGGACAYGCACCAAACATCACATGGCAGGGAGGGTGACAGCAAACCACACAYTTCATTGTCCCGAGCTCTCCGTGAGAACAAGGCAACTCAAGCATGAACGAAAGCAAGTCACAGGAAAAAATAAATGAAGACAGATCAAAATAAAAGGCAAAKTTCCTCTTTTTGAAGAATAGATGTATGCAAATGAATGGTTTAAATTCAGTGTAAATAGCTCCAAGAACACTACTAAATAACATTACATAGCTGCAAATTAATTAACTGACACGAGACCATTAATTACCGTAGTTATAGGCTGGCTCCAAGTAAAAGTTTCAAGGTCCAGAACATGCACGTGGTCATTCCACCCTCTAGGAAGGCCTGAATTCTTTAAAAAACATAAATAAGCAACAAGTTTTAATAAGCACTGATTAAATATTAAAAGTTGAAATAGAAATGGCTCCCAGGGTTACTTACCCAAAAAGAGGTTTCATCGAATTCAAACGTTCCACGCTGTTTCCCTTCAGGAAAGTAGCCATAGCCTCCAAAAAATATCAGCCTGGAAGAAGACACGGACCAAGGTCTATGAGAAATTCTGTCACATCTGTTATAAATTAAAGTACAAATATAAATCTAAAGGCTGTGCTCAGACTGGAAAACCAGGGAAGCTCTCTTCGGCTTTGTTACTGTCAGCACATCCACAGTGCAAGTTCTCCAGGTGTGGGGCTCCGTTTGTTGCCTAACCGACCCCACCACCCACACTAAATCCCTCTGGAGCTGTTTTCCAGCCTCAGGCTTCCAAGCTTTGCTCCACTTCCAAATATATGAAGCTACCAGGGTGTGCTGTCTGCACTTCAGCCTCTGCCACTGGGGCTCCCACACTGTTCTGCAGTTTAAATGGGATTTACCTTCAAGTTTCATCTTTGGGGTTTAGCCTATATTGGGAACTACTGACATGGCTTTGCCAGAAATTCCTATTGGATTATGGAGTGACAGAAAACAATCTGCACCACCTAATTAAACACCCACGACTCCAGCCCTGCACAGATTTACATCTGAACTGATCATATCAGGTGTGGTAATGATGAGCTCACTCTCCGCATCAAGAACCTGAAAACCAGCACTGAGGGCAATTCCACAGAATCACACAGTAGCCTCAGCTGGAAGGGACCCACAAGGATTTTCCCAGCTTTCCTGAGTCTCTGCAGCAAATCCCACAGCAAATATCCTAACTGGGAGCTCTCGCYCCATGGAGTGGTCAAAGCAGCACAAGCTGCCCTAGGGTTATTCYCCAAAATCACCACACATGSTTTGGGTTGGAAGGGACCTTAAAACCCATCCAGTCCCACCCYCTGCTATGGGCAGGGACACCTTGCACTATCCCAGGTTGCTCCAGGCCCCGTCCAACCTGGCCTTGGACACTTCCAGGGATGGGGCAGCCACAGCTTCTCTGGGAATTCCATTCCAGGGCCTCCCCAGCCTCCCAGCCAAGAATTCCTTCCCAATATCCCAYCTAACCCTGCCCTTTGGCAGTGGGAAGCCATTTCCCCTTGTCYCGTCCCTCCAGGCTGTTGTCCCAAGTCCCTCTCCRGCTCTCCTGGAGYCCCTTTAGGAACTGGAAGGGGCTCTAAGGTGTCCCTGGAGCCTTCTCTTCTCCAGGTGAACACCCCAAACAGCAGCACAGTGACTGGAGGGAGGAGGAGGGTTGAAGCCAACAGAGAGCAGAGCCCTCCCGTGGGGCCTCACCTGTTCTTGTACACCCACACCCCCAGCTTGTCCTTGGACGAGGGGGGCACCCCCTGGCACTCCACTCTCACCCACTGCAGCACTTTGTCCGTGGATCTGGAATTTAACATGTAGAACTGGGAAAATAAAAAGAGTTTTTTAACTCACACGGTCAGCTCAAAGCCTAAGTCTGGTGTTAAAATAGTAACTTTTAATTAACATGTGCTGGCATAGAGATAGTAATAAATGAAAGCTTCTCTTCCTAGTTGGAAACTACAGCACTGAAAACATTTGGAACAAAATATGGATTCACAAATCTTAAAAAAACCTGAAAAACTGTTTGCAAAAATTGCATCGAATTCCTAGTTTATATTTACATATGGAATATATAATCTTATATTCAAATACATAAACTATATATCCATAAAGGCCAAAACTACTTAATTTAATCCACATTGACAGAACATCAGAAAATATTATTAATTACTTCTAGTTGACAGGGTAGTGATTGATCAAAGGTTGGACTCCATGATCTTGGAAGACTTTTCCAACCTAAATGATTCTGGGATTCTGTGACTATCACAGACTCCAGAGACGAAAAACATTTCAAGACAGTTCCAGATCACCTCCTGATATTACTTCAGGCAACTCTGGCAATTCCCATCTTTTAAAATCGGCAAACTCAGAGGCAGGGATACAATCCAATTCATAGGGTGAATTGCACAAGAACAAAATCAGTGCCAGGTCGGGGTGTTCCTGCAGTCCTGCAAAGCTTCCAGGGCACGATCCTCATGGGAAAAGCTGGAATAAATGAATTCCTGACCTTGTTTGTGTTGCCCCGAGCRTGGTGCCCCCCGAAGAGATAGACCACTCTGTCCACACACACGGCACAGCTGCCACTCATGGAGGGGGGAATATCTCCCTCTGTTTTGCTCTTCTTCCTAGAAAAACAGTGGGAAATGTTTTACCTGATCACAGTGAACAAGGATGGTTTTATTTGGAGTGGAATTTCATAACACTTCCAGTGTTTTAATTAGAACAGGTCACTGGGGTCATTCAAATCTCAGTTCTTCCCCCCTTTGCAGGTGTAATAATTTACAAAACTAACCTGTTATGATGGAGGGGCTGGGGAAAAGGCAGTTTAATTAATATATAATTTTTTGGGGAGGAAGGAATCCCATCTGCCCAACTCAGGAACTTGGGACGCTCAAAATCCTCAGGCAAAGAGGATTCACCTCTGTAAACTGCAGGTTTCTACTCTGCTCCTGGATTTTTCCTGTTTGTAAACATCATAACCACAAAGAGGAGATTCCAGCCTGTGTCCAAGGTTGTCCCTAACCTCAGGGAGGATTGCAAGCACGGCTGGAATCCCACTTCCTGCAAAGCACTGAGGAGCTTCCTTGGCTGCATCAACCTTTAAAACAACTCCCGGAAAGGACAAAAACTCAACAGGGATTCCCTGACCACCACCGTGATCAAAACTGTACAAATACAATTTCCAGCTGCTATATCCTATCCCAGGAATCCCAAAGCACTTCACACACTCCTATCCAGGCTGCCTGTCTGAGCTGCCTCTCCTACTTCACCCTGGGAAAACATATTTGATGTTTTCAGCGAAAAAAACCCCCAAACTTGAAATATTTCACACATTTTTGCAACAGTTTGATAGGTGGGAACGAAGAGATCAGGGAATTCTTTCCCTGCTCATCTCCTCAGCATGCTTTCTACACCAATGTAAGGATTTATCTGGTTTTTTTTCCCAAATTAACTAAATTATTTACTGTACCATCTTCCAGTTTCCATGTTGTAGATCCATATTTCATCCCGAGGCARGTAGAAGTCATAAAATCCCCGGACTTGGGCRTTCTGCAGAACAGGTCAGAAAAGGAAAAGCAATGTTAGAAGGATGTTTGACACATGGAATTACAGAYTCCTGCGAATGTTTACACTCCCACTGGGACGTAATCACAGCACAGATCACAGCAGGAGCAGTGCCTGTACCTCCCACACTGCTGTAGCTCCCACCTGCATGCAGAACAGGAATCAGCCTAATYTGGCATCTGCTGGGGACCAGACCAGCTCCCAGCAGAGCCAGATAGGGGTAAATGGAAGTTAAAACTCTGTTTATAGCCCAAGCCAGGGAGCAGAATTGAGCCAAAAGTTCCTTTTTCATTCCCCCACCCCTGCATGACAGGAGTTTATTTACTGAGTTCACCAACAATTCATCTTCCTGTTTAAATTGTAAAAYGAGTTCGTCGTGCTGCAGCACACACATCCCCCAGTGTGACAACCACCATCCTGGGATCCTGAACACCCCAAACACAGTTGTGTAAATAAAATCACCCTTCCCACGGTGTACAATTCCAAMCAGACAATATTCCCTTCGCGAGCCGCCAAAGGCAAACAACACCCCAAAAGCCACGTAGCTGCCAAGGTTTAACACTCGTGATTTATCTCMACGTTGCAAAACACCCCGATGTCAGATTTCCAATTTGTTCACTGGAACTCCTGTGTTYCGGGGGAGGAATAACGTCCCAGCGTCACTCCCAAGCTAATGGGACACAATTCCCAGCGCCGTGGGTGGCGGGAGGGTTGCTCCCGAGGAGCTGTACCTTGTATCCTCCCCAGACGTACATGCAGCGCCCGTCGGTGACGGCCACGTGCCCGCTGCGCTCGGCGGGGCTGTCGTTCTCCAGCTGCTCAAAGCTGTCCTCGGCCGGGGCCGGCAGCTCCTCCTCCGCCTGCAGCTCCTCGTTCTCATCGGCCATCTCGGGACGTGCTGCACACACGGGAGCAGGGAATTCCCTCAGCTGAGGGGCTCACAGGGATCATCCAGACCAACCCCCGGCCCTGCACAGACACSCCAACAATCGCACCCTGTGCATCCCTGGGAGCGTTGTCCAAACGCTCCTGGAGCTCTGGCAGCCTTGGGGCCGTGMCCATTCYCTGGGGAGCCTGTTCAGTGCCCACCACSCTCTGGGGGAAGAACCTTTTCCTGATATCCAACCTAAACCTCCCTGACACAGTGGGAAAACAGAGGGAAAAAAACAGGAGAAACTACACACTATTGTTTCTTCCATACTGATGTTTCAGCAGGAAAAGTCATTCCATGAGTCAATAAAGTTTCAGGTGGGGAATTCCTCAGTGGTGCATGATTTATAATGGTTTCAGTTGCCAATTTGAGGCAAGGTCTCTGTTTTTCAAAAAAATTAAAATATTTCCCATAAATACATTCACTGATTTGCCCAGAAGAGCTGTGGCTGCTCCATCCCGGGAAGTGTCCAAGGTCAGGTTGGACGGGGCTTGGAGCAACCTAGTCTAGTGGAAGGTGTCCCTGCCCATGGCAGAGGGTGGGATGGATGAGCTTTAAGATCCCTTCCATCCCAAACCAGTCCGTGATGCAGGAGAAGAAATTTGACAGCTTTGTCTACAATRGTGGCAACTCTTGGAGCTTTTCAGTCTCCCCCACACAAACCTTCCCACAGTGGCTCAATGCAGGACGTGTCACCTATCCTACACAAAATCCCACAGAACCAACATCCCTGCTCTGAATCCCACCAGCATCCAGAATACAAAACCCAGACTGTTCCCGGAAGACACGCATCCAAAGCTCAGGGAAATCAAACAGCCCATGTTTGTGCATATAAAGYCACGGAAAAAGGCCCTTAGTGGGACAATCCAACCCTGCACTCCGRGGTTGGATATTCTGGCTTTGATATTCCCCTACACCGCTCCTGAGGGATTCCTGTTGTTTAATTCTAATCCCTCCCACGAAGGAGTCACTGCACCACCTTCGGGGGTTATCTGAGAGCTTTAATTACGATTTCTAATTTAGATTAGGCAGCCTTGCCCATGGCTCCGTGAAACCTACCTGCGTCAAGCTAGCGGGGTTTTCACCGCCTCAGAGAGATAATATACATATATAATATATACATTACATTATATTGTTAATTTTACGCCTCAGACATGCCGGGCCGTGCCCCCCTTCAGCCGTTTCCCCCGCAGCCCCCGAGCCGTGCGCGCTCTGCCCACCCCCCTCACACACCCCGGCGGGCAGGCGGGGGCTCCTCACGACCCGTTCTTCTGTCGCGACATGCCCGAGCGCAGGACGGGCCCGGCGGCGGGGGGCGGTCTGCTCACGACACGCTCAACTGTCGCGACATCGCGCACGCAGCGCCCGCCCGAGCGCTGCCCGACGCCGTTACCGGCCCGGCCCGAGCCCGCCCCGCGCCCCTCAGAGCCCGCCCGGCCCCTCAGAGCCCACCCGGCCCCTCAGAGCACCCCTAGCCCCTCAAGACACCCCTCCGAGCCCCCCCCAGCCCCTCAGAGCCCCGTCCCGTTCGTACCGTGGCCCCGGGGCTGCCCCTCCGCCGTCCCTCCCTCAGCCGCTGCCTCCCCGCAACATCCGCCGGGCGGGCGGCACCTTCCGGCAGCGCCGCGCAGGCGCGGGGAACCCGCACGCCCCAAAATTAACACCGGGGGCACCTGAATCCCCCAAAATYAACACTGGGRSCAMCTRAAYCCMCCAAAATTAACACYGGGGGCAMCYRMACMCMCCMMMA
>JACAXG010000127.1:880018-946581 GCA_018881555.1 Amblyornis subalaris
ACMSKGGGMMCMCSYRMAYCCCCCAAAATTAACACTGGGACCACCTGAGTCCCCCCAAATTAACACCGGGGGCACCTGAACCCACSAAAATTAACATTGGGAGCACCCGCACCCCCCCAAATTAACACTGGKAGCACCTGAATCCCCCAAAATTAACAYCRRGGGCACCTGAACCCACCAAAAATTAAGCTCGGGGGGCACCTGAACACACCAAATCAATCCTCAATTCAAACCTTGGGGGCACCTCAATACGCCACCCCCAATAAAACCTTTGGGGGGCACCTGAACCCCCCCCAAAATCAGCCCTTCGAGAGTAGCTGAACCCCTCCAAAAATCAGACCTGGGTGCTACAAAGATCAAACTCGGGCTGGGAGGGGGTACCTGAACCCTCCCCCAAAATCAAGCCTTGGGGGGCATCTGAATCCCCCCTAAAAATCAAACTTTGTGGGCACCCGAGYCCCCCCAAAATCAAACCTTGGGGCTGGGGGGGCACATGAACCCCTACAAAATCAAACTCTGGGGGCACCTGAACTCTCTCTCCCCAAAAAAGGAGGGAAGGGAGTTCAGCACATAAAATAAGGCTATTACAACACCCAGTCAGTAAAGTTCTTTTTGATACAAATTTGCTCCCAAACCTCTTTTTCCCAAATAATTAAGTTTTACAGATTGTAAAAACGTCAGAAACTTGTCAAAATGGCTCTTGCTTCAACTCTATAAAATTTTAATGACTGTGCTCCTGTTAACTAAATATTTGAAACAGAAAAATAACTGGTACTACATTTTTTTTTAAACAATAAATAAGCAACTTCTTTGTTGTTTTTTTTTAACAAGAATGAAATATAAACTTTGCACATCCAAAATACAATATACAACTTATTTCCAAAAGGACTTCCTGATGACAGAAACAGTAAAACCAGATGATGAGCTGAAGTTTTCCTATAGAGACCAGGTCACGCAGCTTTTTCTTCAAGTTCCATGGTTCCCTTGTGGAATTTTCCTACTTGGAGCRCGAGGTCTGGTGCTCCATGGTTTGACTGGATGGTCAGAGGCTGGTGGAATCAAGTAAGATTTGGTGGTGGTGGTGGCAAATTTGTTACCTTTAAGACTGACAAGTGTGAATGTCCCCAAGACACCAAGTTGAATTTATCTTTCCCAGAAGGCTGATGGGCTAAGGCCAAGGAGGATTTTTAGACTTTTGCCATATTTTATCCAACTGAAAACGTTTTGTATCATGTCCCCTTCCGAAAGAACAAGTTGTATGGGCTGTCTGGTTAAGACCACAACAGCAGAGGTGAACAATATCTATGAATGAAGTTGTATCAGTCTTCCATAACGCAGAAAACAAGAGATTTCCATAAAAAGGATTTGTTCTCAAACTTCACTTAGAAACCCAGCTTAACACAGAGTTGTTCTGGAACAGCAGTAAAGTTCACTAACAAAACATTCTGAGGTGTCCCAGTGTTTCCCTGCCCTTGTTCATGTGGAGTTGAGCTGGCTTTGTCTTTCAGTCTCAGCTTTCCTCTCCTGCCTGTGGGTCATGGCAGCCCAGAAGGTGATTTTTTTCAGCACTTCCTGCAGAAGTTTGGATGGCAAGCAGGGAATTTGGTTCTCCAAGAGAGCTGCGTTCTTGCCAATGCAGTCAAGACACAGCCTGAAGGAGGAAAACAGAAAAAAGAAAAAAATTCAAGGAAATGGTTTCTATTATTTAGGGAAATGGTTTATATTCTAACAAGTGACTCCTACTAGAAGCTGGTGATGTGCATTAATTACAGGTGTTGTGGGTGCACGTGCAGGGAATTACACAGCACCAGTGGTTAAACTGCTGTGGGGCATCACACATGGAATGGTTCAAGTATTTCCCGAGGAGGTAATTGGATATTTTACCTCCCGTGGTTAAAACACTTGGAGCAACCTGGGAGAGTGGAAGGTGTCCCTGCCCATGACAGGGGCTGGAACTGGATGGGCTTTAAGGTCCCTCCCAATCCAAACCATTCTGGGATTCAGTGATCTCTAACTCCAACTCACCTGAGGAGGGAATAAGGTTGAGTTTGAAATATCAACAAGTCACTGCAGTGACCCTGATCAAGAGAAAAAAAGAACCATTAAAATGGCAAACAACTCTTCTCAGCAATGGTGCTGTTTTCTAGATTAATGTCACATTTATTACCACAGGCATGATTTAACACTGATGATACCTGACTAACTATTTRTAAGGAATCTGAATTACAAATTCCTTTTTATTCTGTCAGTCAAGAAAGCCTCAGGTGGGGATTCCTCAGTGGTGTGTAATTTGTAATGGTTTCAGCTACCAATTTGAGCCAAGGTCTCAATCTGTTTGTTGTTTTTTAATTAAAATCCTATATATAAATACATTAATTGATTTGCTCAGGGAGGTTTTGGACTCCCCATCCCTGGAAGTGTCCAAGACCAGGCTGGATGGGGCTTGGAGCGACCTGGGATAGTGGGAGGTGTCCCTGCCCATGGCAGGGGGTGGATTAGACAAACTTTAAGGTCCCTCCCGGCTCAAACCATTCCACGATTTTATATCAATTATAATTTTCCTAGTGATAGGATTTATTGTTCAGTTTGCTGACCGTGTCCATAAAAAGCAAATCATCTTTGCTGCCACCAAACACCATCACTTCTCCTTCCTGTCCAAGGCAGGCTGTGTGCCACAACCTGGAAATAAAATCAGACACACAATGAGTGCCCAAGAAACAAGAAGTTGTGTGTTAGCAGCAAGACAATGACATTATTTCAGAGGTAAAAAAATAATACCTTGAAATATATTACTTGTTAGTTTAACAATATAAAAATGAGAAAGCAATGTGACTAGTGTTCATGAGAATTATTTTCACACACACCAATATATTCTGTCATTATTTGACTCTTCTGTACTCTGGTTATATAAACTTTGTCTTATTTGTCACTACAGTGGAAAATTTTTAGACAACATAACTCTACAAACCAAGCTTTTTTTTTCCTTTTTCAATTTTCCACTCTCTTTAGATCAGAAGTACAATTCTAGTGGCTTTCAGACTGTGGGGTTCTCAGTTCTGACACGAATGCCTGAGCATTTGGAACTCCAGTTATCCTGTTCCAGTCTTACACTTCCCCCAAAGATTCCTGGGGATCATTTTCTGTGAGTCAATGACTTACATCACACCAAGTAAGTTTTGTGTTGTGCATATAAAAATATACGATAGAGAAAAGACCCCACAAAAGCAAAACCTGACTTTATAATCKTCCTTTAACAAAGATTCTGCTCCTTCAGCAGCCACACTTTGTGAGATTTATTTTTCATTATTAGGAGATTTTTCTGCTGGTCTATCACCACTGATGATCACAAGAAGATCTACTTTAGAGCTATTGAACCAAAATCAATGCAGCACTGAAGTTTCATGCAAAAGTAAACGTTCCCACTTTGTCACTCCATTCACATCAGTCCTTAGGATGTACCTCACCTTTTCCCTTCCTCATACCTGTGGATAGATCTGTCTCTGCCTGATCTGCATTAGGGAAACTCTGGGCTTGGTCACGGAGAACACTGGGAAGGCCTTTCCTGCCTTGACTCTGGTGACATCCTAGCTTGAAACCTGAGGCTTTTCCTACTGCCTGAGAGTTTCTGTCCTCCCATGGGCTGCTCTAACTTATCACCTAAACATTCTAACAGAGCACGTTATTGAAATCACACAGATCCTTTGGACACAGCTCTTCCAGCTACAACAACAGCATCACATGGCAATRAAAACACTGGGAATCCAGGAGTTAAACAGTTTGTTCTCTGTGTTAACCCAGCATACAAAATGTTGGCTGAAGTACAATTCATGGACAGGAACAGAATTTTCCACCAATTCAGAATCACAGAATCACCTGAAAAGACAGTTTTTTCAGAAATTGTCTAAACTAAAACTGAAGGTTGAAGGAAATTGTTCTTTACGGAATTTTTGAGGSAATCAGATTTGCAGAAGCATCAGGAAAAGAGACTAATGCATGTGTGATATATTGTATTATAAAATAATAGAAATACATAAAAGCAGTACACCTATATGTATTATTGCCCCTGCATTTTAAGTCATAGGAGCAATTAAAGTGCCTTAAACCTTTTCCAGCTGCAGAGATCCTGCAGTAAGTACAGGGATAAAATTATGGTACAAGTACTTGACACTTAAATAGTTCAATGTATAGACAGGCTTTTGGTATGGCTCCTTTTATCCATGTTTCCAGGAGCCATCCCAAACCCACCTGGACACATTCCTGTGTGTCACCTGCTCCGGGTGACCCTGCCTTGGCAGAGGGTTGGACTGGRTGAGCTCAGGAGGTCCCTTCCCAACCCTGACTATTCTGTGATTCTGTGACTTCCTGAAAAAGGTTAATGAGGTTTTTGGGGTTTGGTTKGTTTGTTTGTTTAAGGAGGGGTGGGTCCTTTACTTCTATAAAGAATTAGGTCAATGAAAGGTCCTCGGCCCTACACCCAAATACCAAAATCCTCAGGTGGTGGAGACCAACAGGACACRTTTGGAATGGAGGGAGCTCTGAGACTCCTGTCAGGCTGTGACCCAAAAGCTCTGCTCCCTCAGGAGGGGCTCAGGGACCTGCCAGCACAGCCAGGTGACAGCTCCACTTGTATCCCACTGTGGGATCTGCCCTGGGATTGCCTGGAAACCACCTGGAGCTCAGGAGCTCCTGGTTCCTGCCACCCAGCCCCACTGCAGAGCAAGGCACAAAGGTTATTCCAGCTGAACTGTGGAGGAAAGGCTGAGCTGCTGCTCCAGGGCTGCTGCCTGAACAAACAGCACATCCCAGCCCTTCCTGATCCTTTTCCAGTAAAAATCATGGCACAGTGAAGGTTTAGGATAAAGAACTGAACACAGACCCCTGGCTGCTACTGCTGTGCTGGATTGAAGGACTCATCAGTCCCTTCATCTATCAGCTCACTAATCATAAAAAGAAAATATTCTGTGGGGCTGAGGTCTGGGTTTATTTGGGCTTGAAAGAGTTTGAAGTGTAAGAAAGCAGAAAAGTTGTTTTAGCTATGGCTGTTAAATTTAAAAGACAGCCTAGAATAGGATACAACAGGAGGAAAATTAATTGGGGTGAAGGTATTTCAGTAACAGACACAAGGCAGGAACCAGACCAGAACCGAACATATTAATATCATAAAAGAATGATATAAAATGGTGCTGAGAGTTCCTGGGTGAATGAATTCAATGAAAAACTGAATATTTACTATCTACAGCAAACCAATTCAATAATATTTATCTTACAAACACAGATAACGCTTCAGACACTGTGTTAACACGAAATATTGYTTTTGAACCCTTAAAGGTGCATCAGCTTTTCCGTGGTTCTCTCCTCCCCTTTTTTCAACGATGTACCAACATTAACGAGCTTTATTATTCTCCATGGTTATTAATCCCTCAAAAGTTTTATGTATTTGTTTCTATAACAATAATTTAGCTATGGAACACCAGGTTATTTGGACACCCAGATCCTTCATCACAAAAACACCTTCTAATGCAAATAAGCATCAACGACAGCAAATATAGAAATTAGAAAYGCTGTATGAGGTATGAAGGAAAATAAGGTATTAAAGCAAATGATTCAATCCCACTGCATTAATTTTCTAAAATATTCTTTAAAAAGACTGTTTAATAATTTARAAATTAGTTAATTCTTTTAATTGATTAAACCTCAGCACACATGGTCTATGTTTCTATACCTAGGCCTGCTCTTAGGCAAGTGGGTGAGCTGTTTCCATCCGTTTGTTGCAATGCTGTGGATCCAACCATCACCTACAACGTAAGAACACTCATTAGWGTGGTTTTTTGGGACAAAGGATTACCTTTATTATTTACACAAACAGCTCTGTGTTCTAAGAGCACGTTGTATTCAGGTAACAATAACATCATCAGTTCATGAAGCTGCATCTTTTACTCCTTTAATTTAATGTTCAGTCACAGAACACTCACTGTTTCACATTCCATTTCATCTGGAATGAAAATACACTTAATCTCTTTCTTTTGGGTAGATTGAGAAAATGACCCCCTTCCAGTGGATTTATCTGCAAAATTATTATTAACCTTAAAATTATTTTTGCTAATTTCACATTTTTTTCATGAAAACAAGTTGCCTTTTCTACAAAAGGAACTCATATAAGACTATCCCACACCCTGTCTCTTGTGATTTGAAGTGCACAATAAAATGATAATCTCTAAATTACTTACTTAAAGGAACATTATCAGAGCTTAGTCCCCCAAAAAGGAAAAGTCTGTCATCTCCTATCGGAGTCAGCGTGTGCCAGGAGCGATCTTTGGGTTTCTCTCCACTGATATTAATTCTGGGTGAAACAGAGAAACAAAAAATCCAGATTTTCAAGCAATGCTGAAAATTAACTTGGCAGAAAGTGTCAGAGTTTGTCCCAGAACAAGTTTGGGKTTTTTTCCAGTGAAAAAACAAAGAGAGCGAAGATTAAATATCCAAATAATCTTCATGTACATGTAGTTAAACAGTTAAYTGAGATAAAATTTAATGAATCCTGAGGGGCTACAGCCTCTCCACCCCTAGGAAAATGATTTTAAATGACACAAGAACTGTGGCTTTACCTCTGATCCCAAAGCTACCACCTCTTCAACCTGGACGTCACCCAAATTTTGAAAYACATGTGAGTAAAGAGGGGATTTCATAAGTACAAAACAGATGTAGGTTTATTATTGCTAAAATCTCATGTTATAAAAATAYAGATTTGAAATCTGTTTCAGCTGAGCTGCATTGAAATTGATTTTATTTTAGCTGGGTTTGTTTGAGAATGTGAACAGTAAAAATCCTGAACATATGGGATATCCCCAAAAAACCAGTTTTGGTTGGTTTTATCACTCCACTTTGTCACACACGCAGAGGGAGCTCAACCTGAGCAGTGCAGACACTCATCTGTATTTCCTCTGTACCCAGTGAAGAAATCCAGGTCCCTGACAAGCACAACTGGGATTTATTTCCCATGTCTCCCTCAGGATTAGCTGCCTCACCCCCAAGAAGTGCCTGTTTTCCTCCACTGAGCCCYGGGTGAGGAATGGAGGGATCTCAGTGCTGGGAACTGCTGACTTCTCCATCTGGAAGCAAAGGCTGAAGGATCAGAGATAATTAAACAGGGATTGCAAAACTGTCCTGCTAAATTTGGCACTGAAGTTGAGTGCCTGCTTTGCACAACTCTTGGAAAAGAGGTTTCTAAAATTGGCCAAGGGGCAGCCTGGGCTTTTTGATGGTTAAAAAACCCATACAACAGATACTGATCAGTGATAAAATTTCAATYTTCTTCCCACAAGAAATGATAACATTGATATGTTAACATGAAATATTGAGCATTTGAATGACAATTTAGTAGAGCTCAGGGTAGGGAAAGCAACTTCTGGGTAGTGGCAGCTAAAATAAATCTTGCAATCCCCTGCTGGATGATAATCCTGGGTTAGTAGGTTCATATTATGCAATTCCTTAAGAAACCTGTGTAGAGTTGAGTAAGAAAACAAACTTGACTGGTTAGTAAATAAAATCATTATTTACTAATAAATAATCGTTTGCTCCTTTTGTGATTAGGAGATGAAATAAATAATGAATAAATATGAACACTTTACCTCCTGTGAGATGCCAACACAGCAGCAGACACTGACAAGACTCTTTTTTCCCCCCTTAATGTCTTAAATCTCTTTTTTTTACTCTTAAAATTTTTTTCAGTCTCTCAAAGACTCTTTGCAGAGGTGCTGGAATGGCTGGATAGAAGATTCCTAAATTTACAATGATCCAAGTCTATATTAAATCATGGGTAAACCTTATGAGCTATTCTTGGATCATAATACAGGAAAAATTTGAGTGTTGGAAAAATCTTCATTTTATAGGATTTCATGGTCTTTTATGGAAGAGACCCTTCCTCAATTTGTGCTTTAATGAGCCAACTACAGGCAGTAAACCCAGCATTCAAAAAGCCATCAAACCTGAAATTCCATATGGATAAATGCACCCATCTTGAAAATGAGGATATTAAATCACTACATGCTGTGCTTTAAACAGCATCATCAATGCTTTGGAGCAGAGCAGGGAAAGCTTAGTAACCACTATCAAATTAAATTAAATTGAAATCACAATATAGCAGCTGTTAAAACAGTCCCCAAACCCTCATTCTCCTCTAGGAAAAGCTGCAGGAATAGCTCTGGAACTATTTAACAATATGTTTCAAGCTGCTACATTCAGTTTTAAGTGTTATAGAGGCAAAAACCTACCTTCCAGACCAAGTCCAAGTGTCTAAATTCAGGCAGTGCAAATCATTCATTCTGGTTTGCTAAAACAAAGAAATAAAATCCCAGTTGTGTTATTTTAAGCAAACAATAAGCAAAGTATTTCAGTGAGGCCTTCCTGGGACAGAATATTCCAAGTAACAATATTTTGAAGAAATCTGTACCCATGTGCCTTAATATAAAYCTGTATTATGTGGCAGGTGAAAAGCTTTTCTTCTCAGAAAAACCATGCAACTCTCAGGAAAGTGCCTGTCAGGAATATTTCCAGTCATGCAAAAGCACTATGGGGCCAAATTTAGCTTTYAATAGCGAAGAACTATGTGGTATTTATCCAGTTCCTGCAAATGTATTTAACTTCCATCCACAGAACTCAGGGCAGGGAAATGCAGAAGGTGTTTTACTCTCCTACAGTTGCCTCATGTTATTTTTCTTGACATTCTGATCAGAAGTTTGCATCCTCCTGTCTGGCCACTACTCCTTGGAGCATCCTAGCAGGTGCTGTACTCAGAACAGGGCATCCCATAAAAGTCCATCCTGTCTGTGCTTTTCTCTCTTTCCCTTTCACAAAGTGACCACCAGCAAGGACAAGGTTTTATGACTCCTTGACATTCGCCATAAAATAAAATGGGAAGTCTTTACTCTTGCTTATYTGCCTGGGATTTGAGATGGAGAAGGTCTCTGCCTGCCTTGGGGGTGGTGGAGAAGATGGTAAAGGATTTCTTTGCTCGACTGGTATCTGTGATTCCCCTGGCTACTACAAAACACATCTGGGAAGTAGGGAAATGTATCTTGCCTTACCTTACAACTCCTTTTCTCCTAGGGTAGTCCATAGATCTATTAGAATAAGCCTTTCTCCAGCTTGCAGATCCTTTGAGGCAGAACTAGGCTGTGAGTAGCAGTTTTACCCCTGGGAGTGAGTCTGAGGGACTTCCAGAGCTGTCCATCAGAGCTATGGGAAGTCTCTCAGGGGATTTCAGGGAACAGCAAGGTTTTCAGGATAGCTATGGCCTCCTCTGCCCAAGTACTGCTAGCCCTTTGCTGTCCCGGGGACAGAATGGCAGCCAGCATTTTGGGATGCCATTGGAGACAGCAACAGGATAAAGACAAGCAGAACTTGAGGGTTTGGGGCATTGCCTGAGACACTTTATCCCTCAAGAGGGTGAATATAACAACCAAGTGTGGTCCAGCTGACAGGCAGGGGAACAGATCTGTCTTCCATGGCAAGTCTATCCAGCTTCCTGCTCCTTCTGGTGGCTTTGAAGGGGATGAGGACCAAATCATCCAAGCAGAAAGCAAAATGCAGTTGGTATCTTCTGTACACTTGGGGAAAACCCAACATCCTGGCCTCTACAACTGAAAATATTTAATCATGTTGGAATAACACAGTTTGATATGAAGGACATCTAGCAAAGAAAGGGAAGAAAGTTGCTGTTATGTTGAAAATTAAGGTTTCAAGAGGATCCTGTTCAAGAYCTCCTCGCTGACTTTCCTTTCCTAGGCATTAGGCAGAAGATGGAGAAGTTTTCAGTTTCCTGGGAAATCAATGTATCATAATCTTTACATTCTCATGATTCAACAGCTGGACAGATGCATAATTAGATCAACCTCATTTTGAATTCAACACCAGCTGGACCTTTCTGTCCAAGATTCACTCCTTTAACAAGGCTTTAATAAAACAGCCTTTCTTCCCAGGCCTTATTAGGGAAACTGGAAAGCACACAGGTTTATAGGATCAYCACTTGCCACACAGTTTTCCTGCAGTTTCTCATGTATTTGTGCTTCCTGCTGTATTGAATCATTCTGCTGACAATCCTAACATGATTCTTAATTGGCTTAAAACCACCAAGCCTCCTAAGAGGGTTTGCACTTCCCTTTGAGCTACAAGGGCTCCTGAGACATTCTGCTTATCTCTGGCAAGTTCATTTATTTGCAGCCCAGTGCACATTARGCAGGACCTGCTTTGTCTCAGGATTAGCTCTCCAGCACGATGAAAGGCTTTAAGGGTGACATTATTCACAGCTCACTGCTGGCACAGTGAATTCTGCAGCTCTCCCTTCTGGATTTACAATCAAACAGCTATTCCAGCTCCAACCTTTGCCAAGGGAAGGATTGCAGCTCCACGAATCTTCTGATCTTTGCTGACAGGAAGGGTAACAGGAAATATAAACATGCTTACATTAAGGCACCAGATGTGTGAAGAGCTGCTGCAAAGACTTTGGTTTATTACTTCATTCTTTACATGAAAATTTTGCACTTAAATCAAACATAAGACTTGCATCAACTTCTGGACTAACTCTCCTTCCTTCCCACTTTCTCCCACTTCTGTTTTTCCAGGGGCTTACCTGAAGGAACAGAGTCCACATAACACTTCTGAGCCTGTTTTCAAATGATTCCTGGTACAACTCATTCTCATCATCATCATCATCATCATCTTCTTTTACCAGTTCTAGCTCCAAGTTTGGGAAAAGGTGCCCTTTCCTCCCAGAAAGATGAATAGGAGAAGCCTCATGACACTTCCTGGCCCTTTCTGGTTCCTTGTAGAGCCTTTTCCCTGGGAAGATTTGTATTATGGTGAACTAGAAGGAGAAGGAGGAGCAGAGCAACCCCGTATTTGCTCCTTAATTTCTGGAGAAAAGCAAAACTTCATCCTTTGGGGAGGAATTACTCCTGGTGTCAGGAAATTTAGTGGTTTTCTGATGTCTTTAGCTTTCTTGTTTCATGATTTACATTAATTCCTCAAGCCCCACTGAATGTTCCCTCACCTTTTAAAATTTCCTTCCATTTATTTCTAGGATAGAAAATGGATCAATAATAATCACCAAGGTGAAAATTACACTTGCTGCTCTCCTACAGAATTAAATACAGCTTTCCACAATTTCACTCTTCTCCGACACGGTTTCCCAAGTGGTTTCACTGAAATTTAGCAACTTTTTAAGGAAGCTGGAGAGAACAAAACCTTTTCAGATCAGAGCCTGCTGAATCCTGTAGTCAGAGTTAAACAGAAGCCTGAGGGCAAATCCTCTGAGGGCAGATCTAATCATGCAGCAGCACAGTGGAGAAATGACAGGTGAGCTCCAGCTAAATAATCATTCCACTTGGAGAGGCTGCATGAAACCCCAGCTTGAGCTACAGAGCAGTTCAAGAGTGCAGCAACCCTGAGGTGAGCACACAGCCCTCACTGACAAAACCCTGAGGCAAGGAGGCTTTGGAAGTGTTCAGGAATAAATGGCAGGGCAGGAGGGCCTGGGCTGCACCTTTACATCTTCACATCTGAGTTTCTTTCCCTCTCAGGCTCCCTGACTGAGGAGCAGGATTTGGTTGTGGTCAGTGAGGGTTCAGTTATCAGCATACAGGACAGAGCAAGTCCATGGCAGAGGCACAGGGCTCACTTAGGGCATGGATATCCCAAATTTTTCAAGCTGTTCTGAAATCTCTTTATTTCCTTCAGTTATTTGCAAACCAAGTTTGTTCAAATCTGCAGCTCTCTCTCTCAGGCAGAGGTGGAACKTGGGCAACAATTCCTGAACCTTTATCAAAGGCCACATAATGGCAGGAACAAACAGGATCAATTTTGGTTATTTTCTTTTTTCTGTTTGCTCTAAAAGGTGCTTAAATAAAACCTTTTCCTGCAGCTGTGGGAGGCAATTCAGACTGGGAAGTGGCTGGACATGGTGTGGTCACTCTGCCCCTGCCTTGGTGTGTGGGGCTGGTTTCTGCCTGAGCAGGCAGGAGTGGAAGCCATTGGAAACAGCACTGCAGACTTGCCAAAGGAATGTTACAGCACAGCTTTTACAGCAGGAAAAACAGGGAATAGGGAACAAAGTGCAGTTTTACACTGCTTTGTTTGCCAGTACTTGGGAATACAGGGGTTAGGTTGTGGCAGCTTTCCAAGGTGAAGTTGGCATATGTTCACTGCTGGGCATTCCCAAACTAATGCCTTCTCTCTTCAGTAACAGAACTATAGGAACACAGCACTGGGGGCTTTCAAAAGCTTCTTCACTGTTACTTTTTGGAGGAGTAGAGATAGAAAACATCCAGGCTCATCCTCTAGCTGAGTAGGATTAAAGGCTCTAAATTAGCTGTAGTAAAAAAAGCTAAAAACTCAAATTACAAAAAATACAAGAGTACACAGTAACTTTAATTGGGAGGTTTCTAACTTGCCTGTTCTTACATCAATGCTTCAGCAGAGAAGAACTGAAGAGAAAATCTCTTCAGCTACTACTGGAGAAATTAAATGTGTTGCTGAGAGGTTTGAGTATCTCCTTGCTTACCAGTGGTGGCTTCATGGTTTTTAGGTACAGATAATCAGGGGGATGATGCCTATGACTTTTTTTAAGTTAAAAAGAGTCAGGAAGAGTTAAAATTCTACAGCCACAATCCAGCCCTAAATTAAATATGCACAGATTGCATCCTTTTGTCTATTACCTCTTCCAGACATCTGAATTTCAGTCACTTCTGTGCAAAAAATGGCAAAAGGTTAAATTATAAAGCCAACTCTGTTATTTATCACACAACCATCTATGTTTTACCTTTTTTGGGACAATCATTAGTATTACAGACAGAAAGACAGACTCTTCTTTTTGTAGAGGGTGATGACAAGCAGCATCCTGGATTCAGAGCCCTTAACACACAGGTTAGGCCAGACATTTGGGATTTTTTTCCTACTACAAAGCGAAAAAAATAACTGCCAGGAAAATAATGTTACTGCCAAGAAAATATTTAATTACCAGCACTCGTCCTCCAAAGATGTAACCTTTATTTCCCAGCACAGCACATGTATGAGCTGCTCGAGGCTGAGGTGGATCTCCACCCTGAAAGAACCAAAACAAGATCCCTCAGAACATCAGCAAATCTCCTGGACAGCTTTATTTTTCCAAAGTGCAAATCATCAGGAATTGGTACTAAAAGCCTCTAGAAATCACATCTTAAAATTTGATGTTATATCCACATGCCAAAAAGTCTTCCCTGTGTAAATCAGAGATAAAGGTGGCAAAAGTGGCTTTTACTTTGCAATGGTAATTTTAGCTTTTGTATTTGGTTTTACAGGAATTTTGGAACATCTTTTAAAGGCCATAAAATACTGTCAGACACTCTTTAAAATATACAACTTCTACTGAGTTCTTACGTAAAATCACCTGGATTTTATGAACTTTATAGAATTCTTTCATATCAATAAGGCAGACTTCTCCTGTTACCTGTGATATGTTATCCATGTTAATTATACATGAATACAGCATAATCCCAAGGATACAGGGAATGGAGCCCCTCTGCTCTGGAGCCAGGCTGGGAGAGCTGGGGGTGTTCACCTGGAGAAGAGAAGGCTCCAGGGAGACCCCAGAGCCCCTTCCAGGGCCTAAAGGGGCTCCAGGAGAGCTGGACAGGGACTTGGGACAAGGCATGGAGGGACAGGACACAGGGAATGGCTTCCCATTGCCAGAGAGCAGGGATAGATGGGATACTGGGGAGGAATTCTTCCCTGTGAGAGTGGTGAGGTCCTGGAACGGATTTCCCAGAGAAGCTGTGGCTGCCCCATCCCTGAAAGCGTCCAAGGCCAGGTTGGATGGGGCTTGGAGCAACCTGGGATAGTGGAAGGTGTCCCTTCAAAATTCCTTTTCCCCACATCAATTTCTAGAGCACAATAATTATCCAAAACCCAGTAAAATCACAATCGTGTCACGAGATGAGACTAAAACCCACTCACTCGAATTGCTGGTTGAGACCAAGTCTGTGTGGTTGTATCAAACACATGAACATCATTATGCCATCCCCAGAATATCTGTCCTTCCTAAAAAAGAAGTTCAGAAATTAAAAATAAGTCTATTTTATTGTAAAATCTTTGTGCTTATTGAAGGATACAAAGCTGGAGGGGATCTGTCAAAACAGGAAATAAACAAAAATAGAGAATTTCATTAAAAGACGTGGTAATATTTTTAATAATGATGCACAGCTTAGATTCAGTTTGAAGGTCACCAGCACTTAGGGAAGTTAAGGCTGCTGACACCTGAAAACTGCCTTTGGGTCCCAATATCAGACAAATTTTACCTTCTAATTTTTACTGTAACATACTGAGAAATAAATAGATTGATTAAAACTAATTCCTGTATAGCAATCTTTGACATTTGATGTCAGGAGCTTCCTGTCAATACCCTGATCAGTCATCTTTCTATTAATTGTAAGAAATTACTACAGGAAAGTTGATAATCCAGGCAGCTTTCTGGAGAACAAATTGAATACATTAACTGAGGGTATTTGTCACTTAGACTTGGGAAGCTATAAATTCCCCAATGTTACTTCAAAGAAATAAATTCTAAAATTTTCTGGGAGTTTCAGCTTTAAAATAAGTCTTCAGATTAAAATAGTGCCTTTTTCCTGTTTTGACAGTATTTTGCTTCACTGCACTCAAAGCCCAGCACTGGGAACTTGGAATACGTGGAACAACCACCACTCCCAACGTGCAATATCTGGAATTTCAAATCTTAGAAGATTCCAATTTGCGTTTCTGCTGATGCTATAAATAAAAGGAAAATCAGACAGATTTTCATACTCATCAAGGACCGTATAAAGGATCTTTTTTCCAATCAGAAAGGACAAATCAGTTGGAATTGGGACAAATCTCTTACCCAAAATGCATCATGGACATCAAAACAATCACTCAGCTCATTGTGCTTCCTACAGCCATAGCCACCAAAATAGATTAGCCTGAAAGAAAACAAAATCAGTTTATTGAGCTGTTTTGTAAATAAGATTAAAATGAGTAAGCTGAAATAATTAATATTTTGGGTTACCTACTGCACTGGCAATAATATAAACAACTGAAAATATTTTTATTGCACCTGATGATGCAAACCTTAACGAGGTGAAGGTCACAGTTACACCCTGAGCAAGCCTGACTGAAATCCTCACAAGGAAAGAAGTTCAAGACACCTCAAAGTCTCTGTTCCTCTCTCCAAAAGTTTATTATCAGTGATGTTTCCAGGCACGAGTCTCAAAATGACAACGCACAGGGCAGTGAAATGCCTCCTTCTGCTCCAATTCCTGCCCTTCTCCAGTGAAATTCCTATGCTCCTGCTGTGTTTTCTTGCCAAAAGTTGTACACAGAAGGCCAACAGTGTTCCCAAGGTTTGTCCCACGGACTGCCTGGGACGCAAAAAGTCTCTCTCTGGCTTAAAATGACATTTTTCCACTCAGCACTACTGAATCYCCCATTGCAAGGATCATCACACACCTCCCAGGCTAATATTCCACCCAGGAAATGGCCATCCATAAGTAGTGCTTCCCAAAGTTTTGTTTAACTCCAACATTTGAGGACATTTGCTGTAGTTAGTGATCCTGGGAGAAGGCAATTTAGGGAATAATGGGATGGTGAAGCTCATTTCCAGACTGAAATTCCTGGGAAAACAGTTACTGACAGCACTGTGCAATACACCCAAACACCCTGATCTGCAAATTCACATTTTGTGAAACTTTAGTGCAGAGCTTGTCCCCAAATCCTTTTTTTAAATGAAAACGTTCCACTCTGCCACCTGAAATAGGTGATTTTCTCCGCATGCAGAGTACATGATACTCTGAATAAATGCATTTGGTTTTGAATAATCTTGTGTTAACAGCTAAGGAGTTGTTCAAATATCTGTATTTTCTGATCTCTTGCAGTTAAATTAGAATTAGAGACCCAAGACAGAGTACCCAGAGGCATTACACAGCTTATGCAAAACCTTTTCAGATGTGGAGTCCAGAAACAGTCAAATCATTTACATTTGATAATGTTCACTGTAAATCATATTCTGACTTGTTTGTAACAGCTTTAATAACAAATCACTGACATGGCACCTTCTTGTGAGCACTTATGCCACAACACCCAGACACTTTCCACAACAAACACAAAATCTGGAGTATTTCTTTTCAGCCAAGTCTATTTTCTAAACACACTCAGTCACTTTCACAACACAAATGTCTAGGCTCACTCAGTTCTTATCCAGATAATCACTGAAATGCCTTTGCAGTTGCCAGCTATTAAAATCCTTGAAAATACACTAAATGTATTTGTTGCAGGTGATGATTTAATACTTAAAATAATGAATATAACAGAAAAAGTGATTTTTATACTGATTTTCAATGTGTTAAAACCATACAATAGATGCATAAGAATTTCTAAAGTCTCAAGGCATTCCACAAACCTTCCCTAAATATCCCACCCCTCTCCTAAAGTGGGGTTTTATTTACCATTAATTCAGCTCACATGTGAGGAAACTCTGCTACAAAGTTGTTACACAAAATCCCACAGCTAAAAATTAAGAGTTTCCTGCATCCCAACCCTGTGTGCTCTTCACTTTATAGCAGTTTCTCTCTGCAATTAACACATTTTAACTATTCTCAGTGTGTTACCTGTTCTTATACACCCAGCAGGAAAGTTTGTCCCGTGGTGTGGGAGGTTGCCCTTTAAAGTTTGTGATTTTTTTCCACCTGTAGGTTCCGGTTTTTGTTCGCAAATTGACGTAATACAGCTTGAAAGAAAAAAAAATTACAGTGTTTTCAGTACAAAGGATGTGGAAGAATCCAGCACAAGTCACCAACAGAAGCTTGGAAATAAAAAAGAGGAACAGGCAGTGAGTTTACAATGCAAAAATACACCACAAAAACACAGTTAAAGGGTGAGAATTGGCAGCAAGTTTGATGAGAGGCTCCATTTCACTGATTTTTCTAGTCAGGAGTGAACTCCAATTTAATTTACATTAAATGATAAAACAACTGATTTCATCTACTTTGCTAATTCAGTTTTCAGTTGCAAGGAAAGCTGGTGGCTCTGTTTTAACCTTAATTATTACCTGATTAATTAAGACAGTGAATTGCTATCAAAGAGCAAAAATAAAAGTGATATTCTGAGATTAGTCTCAACTAAGGTTCTCAAAATATTTTTTAAAAAAGCAATTGGGAAAGCATTGGCATAAATACAGAAAGCTTTAGAAAAACACAGCTTTTCCTCAAATTTCTCCTTAATTCAAATACAAATACACCAGATAAACAGCAAGGTCAGCATTAGCACTTATTAAAATACAATGTTATGGAAAAAAAAAAWGAATACAATACCCGATTACTGTATCCTTTATCATCAAATCCCCCAAAAATGTACAGCTTCCCATTGATGCTCGCCCCACAGCTCCCCGACATGGAGGTGGGTAACTCCCCTTCCATCAGGTGCATTGTCCTGCAATTTAAAAAATACTTTAAGCCCCTTCAAATCTGCTGAAATTTAACAATCCCAAATAGATTTATCAAGAATTTTTAGGCTTAAACGTGAAAATACTGTTTGGGCCATAACTAGCACTAGGAAGTACAGCTGAAGTTGGGCTCCTGTGGTGGAAGAGAACTTCCAGGCGAATGTTGTATGTTTATAAAGCATCTTGATTTTACTGAAGGTGAAATTCATATTGAAAGAGCTTTAACAGAGCTGAAACACTAATTACTCAAAACCTGGGAATACTATTAACTCCAAGAATTCCTGAAATGAGAATCTGGCATTGCTGTTATGTTACAAATGGAAAACTGAGGCTCAAGGAGAAATTTCCTGCTTCTGCTCTCTCATTCCTGCTGCTCCCCGTGTGCAACTGTTTGTGCTGTGAACTCAGCCAGACCAGGAGCAGATCCTGGTTAAATATAACCCTGAAAAAAAAGTTATATTTAACCCAGATCACTTTCCTGATCCCAGTACCCGTGTGAGCACAAACAGCTGTACTGGGACAAGTCGGGACACCAGGGAAAATCAAGGGAGTGTGAGGGGGCTTTGGGCAACCCTGTCACCATGGAAAGGGACAGCAAAGCCTGTTCTGTAGGGGAAAAGAAATGGGGAAAAAAAGGGGAAAAAAGAGGGGGGGGAAAGGGGAAAAAAAGAGAGGGGGACACTGGGGAAGAAAGGGGAGAAGTGGGGAAAAGAAAGTGAGAGAAAAGGGGCAGAAGAAAGGGAGAAAAAAGGGAAGAAGGAGGGAAGAGAGGAAGAAAGGAGAAAAAGAAAGGGGGAAAGGGGCAAAGGAGGCAAAATGAGGGGGAAAAGGGGGAGAGAGAAAGAAAAAAGGGGGGATAAAGAAAAAAGGGAGGGAGGAAGAAAAAGAGGGGAAAGAAAGAAAAAACGGGAAGTCATGAGTTAGTTTTGAGTTGCACTGTAGATCCAATTAAGTAGTAACAAAAAATAATATGTAATTGCAAATAGATCAAGAGCCCAAGTATCCAGTGTTTGACCATTCTTTCTAACATAAAGTCAGTGTATGAAAACCTAAGCCAAAATAAACTCCCAAGTAAATGCACCTGTGTTAACAGAGCCTTGAGCCGACCATTTCAAACATTCCCTTGAACACCATAATCACACTTCAGCAAGCAGTGTGTTTCCTGGAGTTAATTTGCAAGCACAGGTCTGTCCTTCAGCGTTTACATTACACATCTGCAGTTTAACATGACCAGTAACTCGTGTCACTGCAGATCAGTGTCATCCATGCAAAGATCAGCTTTAGGTATGAATGAAATATAAATGATGCCACTTGCCATAGCCCACTGTCCATGTCATAGATCCAGAGCTCATCACTAGGCAGATAAACTTCATTTTCTTCAATTGACTAAAAGGGGAACGTGCAAATGTTAAATCAATTATGCTTTCCACACCATACTTTGAACATGAAATGCCAAGCCAGGTTACTTAGCAACACAGAATAATCTTAAGGAAATCATCTACCAGAGCAGAAGTCAGACCCCAGTGTTACTGCTYTGATCATAAAACTAATTTATTTTAAGAATAAAGAACTTAATTCCTTCTCAGGACCACTCAATAAAAGCACAGATTGACCAACTTAACGTTTTGCCAAAAAAGATTTGCAACAACATAAACCATATCTGAAACTCCTGAATTAAAACTCATTTTATTTTGTTTTGGGAGATATTTTTAATCACGAGGCAATTCTTGACATAATGGAAAAACGTAGAATAAAAAATAACATATATAAAAAGGGGACTGAAAATACAAAAAGTTACTTGCAGCAGTTGAAGGAAGGAACTTGAAAGACCAAAATGTCAAATAAAAAGGAGAAAATTAATTCCTCTCTGTAGAAAAAAGATTTATGAAGACTCTTGAACAAATGCAATTAAGAAAGAAAAATAATTTGGGAAATAACAACGAGGAAAACCAACAAACAGGAGAAGGAAGCCCAAAAAAATGCAGTACTCATGCTGAGTAACAACTACAGCATTAATTATTGTCTTGGCACTAGAAAGAAATTAAAAACTGGCAAGGCAGTAAGCAGCCAGAGTCAGTAAATAAACAAAAACTGGATCAAAATTAAAGGAATGTGAGAAAGTTAAATACAAAACTGAATTTAATTAGCAACAATTTTGTTACTGATATTGATTACTTGCCTTCAAATGATACTTTATTACAACTTTCTCACCCTGAAAACAGCCAAGCAGGTAGTTACAGCCTATTTTTGGTACTTTTACCCCGCCAGGTACCTTTGCTCAGGGAGGCTCTGCTCTTACACACTCCTGGCAGCTTTTGCAACGTGCAGAAGTTGACTCAATTTAATCTGGATATGTCAGAGGTCGAGCACTTGCTCCTGAGCAAATACACTGATGCCAAAAATAAGTTTGATGGGCAGGAGTCCCTCAGCAACACGTGAAAAATGATTTATCATTTATGTGTGAAGTGCTTCTTAAAGAGCCACAATTTTCATCATATTCTCAATAGGTAAATATGTAAAACTACTAAGAACATTTGCAAAGTTTATCTGCTAAACTTACTATACATTGTCTGGTTTTGACTATGCCATGAACCTGCAATTTTTTATAAGAAAACCTTTGAAAACGTTGTGCTCATTAGTTCAAACTCAGCTTTAAAGACCAGAGCATAGAAAAYGACTAAAAATTACCAGTGATTTAGGGGATATTTAGTTATACAGAGTATTATGGAGCTTAAATCCAGGAGTTTCCAACTAGAATTCTTTGCTTGAGTATGGAAGGACAAGCTTTGCGCATTTTAAAGTTACTTTAGCCCATGACAAATATAGATAGAATATGAAATATGTTTATAGAAATAGAGTTTCCACCTGATCAAGACCAGGAATTACACCAAGCACAGGTATTTTCACATTTTAAGGCCAAKGTCCACAGACAGATAAAATGAACAGATAAATAGAAAAGTAACAAGTGAAACAAAGTGGTTGTTTTCAATGTAGTATCTTTCTTAGCTCTCTTTTGGGCTGAATTCATAGAGCTAAAAGACACAAAGATTTACTTATGACAGAATCAGAAGTGTTCTTTCACTGAAAAAGAACTAGAAATTGTGGGKTTTAGCCTGCCACCAGCTTGTTTTTGAGCTGACAGCAATGCTTTCTGCGGGAGGAAAACACACCGTACGGACCACACAACTACTAATAACAAATGCAAGGACTCGGGAACAAGAGCACGAATTATACCCTAGAAAAACTGAGCCACAAATTACAGCCGTTGAAGCTTGACGGGAGACGCGCTCGGAGCACGGAGGCACGAAGGGGACGGGCAGCAAACCGGCTCCACCGGCCCTTCCCCACACGTGCTCCGCGCCGGCTGCAGACGGGGCAGGAGGAGGGCGCTGCTCACGGACACCCCGCGCAGCGCAGGGGCCGCGGGCTGAGGCGCTCGGAGCGGCCCCCGCCATSGCCGCCCCCCGCCATGGCCGCCCGGCCCCTCAGCGCCTCCCGCCGCCATTCGAACGGCGCGCGGCCGCCGCAGCCAATCAGCGCCCGCGCCGCGGCCCCGGGCGCCCGCCGAGGGCTGAGGGGCGGCGGGGGGACCCCCCTGCCCCGCCCGGGGCTCCCGCTCTCCGCTCCCGCTCCCCGCTCCCCGCGCGGCTTCCCGGCTCCCCCGAGCCCCCCGCCCGCCTTACCACGTATCCTCCCCACACGTAGAGAAAGTTCCCGTCCACCACGGCGCAGTGGCCGCTGCGCTCCTCGGCCACGCAGAACTGATCCGAGGGGTCCGCCGCCATCTTGGGGGGGAGGAAGAGGAGGAGGAAGAGGAGGAGGAGGAGGAGGAAGCGGCTCGGCTGCCTCAGGGCTCGCGTCCCGCCACCRCCTCCTCCGGGTGAGGCTGCGGCTCCGCCGCCGGTCGCTCCCCTCGGGCGGACGGGAAGCGAGGAGGGTCCAAAGTGTGGGGCGGCACCCRCCGCGGGTCGGGACGGGAGCGGGCGGGGAGCGCTGCGCTGCCCCCGGTGCTGGGCAGCAGTGGCGGGGTGAGGTGTGAGGCGGAATAAACCGTGCCGGGAGGATGTGAATAATGCGGGAGGATGTGAATAATGTGCGCGAGAGGAGGAAAGAAGCACCGGGAATAGGAGAGCTAAACACAAACCCAGGGCGAGAAGGGAAGGAGGAGTTGGGTCCCAAGGTGGGACGAACCACGCGGCTTTGGATAAGGGCGTGGAGTGATGGGACAAGGGGGAATGACTTCCTGCTGACAGAGGGCAGGGTTAGATGGGATATTGGGAAAGAATTCTTGGCTGTGAGCGTGGTGAGGCCCTGGCACAGGTTGCCCAGAGAAGCTGTGGCTGCCCCTGGATCCCTGGCAGTATCCAAGGCCAGGTCGGATGCGGCTTGGAGCCACCTGGGATAGTGGAAGTTGTCCCTGCCCATGGCGGAGGTGTAATGAGATGGGCTTTAAAGCCCCTTCCAACCCAAACCATTCCATCATCCTATGGATTCTGATAAGACAACCACAACAGAACTCCCTGTCTCTCTGAAGGTGAGACAAGCCATGCTCCTGCTAGAAATACAGCTATGAAATAGTAGCTGATATTAATTAAACAGTTGGACAGTTCCAGTTCTTACACTGTTATATCAACAACTGAGTTGCAGCTGAACCCTGTGTCCTGCTGGAACTAATGGAATTCAAAATAAAACAGGTACACCTCTTCAGAAATACTAGAGTAAAACTTGTGAGAAATGAGCACTTTAGCATCTTGTAAAAGGGCACCAAAAAGTAATTGTAAAGATTTTCTTGTGACAGTAGGACATCTACTTCCTCTGTTGGATCTAGGAAGGAAGACATTAATTATTCCCATCAATAACTGATAATATCAATCATAGAATGTCCTGAATTGGAAGGGACCCACAAGGATCAGAGTCCAATTCCTGGCCCTGCACAGACACCCCAACAATCCCAGCCTGTGCCTGAGAGCATTGTCCAAAGGCTTCTGGAGCTCTGGCAGCCTTGGGGCTGTGACCATTCCCTGGGGAGCCTGTTCAGTGCCCACCACCCTCTGGGGGAAGAACCTTTTCCTGATATCCGACTTAAACCACAACCTTTCCCTGGTATCCAACCTAAACCTGCCTGACACAGCTCCAGCCGTTCCCTCGGGTCCTGTCGCTGGTGACAGAATCAGCACCTGTCCCAAACTCTTAAAATGAGGCAGTGCACTGATGGTGCAAAGCAGGAGTCAGCATTTGGGAGAGTTAAGAAAATCATGGGAAGGAGACAAACTGCATCTATAGATCTACAGGTCAGGTAGAGCTGCAATGTGCTGCCTCAGGAGATGTGCACAGGCAGCAGCCCGTGGTTTTGCCAGTGGAGCAGTGAGACATGAAAATGAGCTGTTTGTCAGTGTAACAAAACAATTCCATCGATCCAGGTGGATGTGCTGGCTGATCCTGGACCACTGGGCTCTCCCCAGTCGCTCTCCAGCCACTGTGATGTCCAACAAAGCCACGGCAGGCGATGGAGACAGAGATCTGGGCATGGCTTCCAGAGCTCCAGACAGATGGCTCAGTGAAACACAAAGCTGCAGCTCACACTGAAATACTTTTATATCTCTGGTGGGAGGCTCCAGGCAACCTCAGAGAGCCCCCAAATACAGCAGGATGCTGTAGGAGTGTGCTTTACATTCCCTGTTTGGTCATAGCTTTAAAGAAAACTATTTTTGGACGAGGGGCACATCCCTTCTCCAGGTGCACCTTCCTTCATGTGGTGAGACACAAGCTGAATGGCAAAATCAGGTTTTCTTAGAAGGAGAATAAGAAGTAATTTTAGCAAATGAAGGTACTTACATAAGAATTGGGCTCATAATTTGCACCTAGCTGCATGCCTGCGACGAGAAATGAATCATATTTCCTGCCAAAATAGCTGAGACCCATCAGATGGCAGCCCTTTGTCTGAAGAGAGTAGCAGCAGCTTCACCCTGAGCTCACTCCCAATGAGGAGTGATTATAAATTATGCAGTTGAGAATGGACTATAGAAAATAGCTGACACTTTTTGTCTGTCTTTAAATCCCTGCAGTCTTTCGATCAAACTCTTTCAGGAGTTGCTTTGTGAGCCTTCTGTGGAATCAAGCTGTACTTTGAGAGATGAGTGTGAGTGTTTGAATGGAATATCAGGTATTTTCCATCTGGAGAGAAGGCTGCTAACTGCACAAGCCTGGGACTGCGGCTGCCCCATCCCTGGAAGTGTCCATGGCCAGGCTGGACGGGGCTTGAAGCACCCTGGGATAGTGGAAGGTGTCCCTGCCCATGGTAGGGGGTGGGACTGGATGAGCTTTAAGGTCCCTTCCCACCCAAACCATTCTGGGATTCTGTGATTATGTGTAAAAACAGCCTTGGAGACCATCCTGTGATCGCAAGACCAGTTCACAGCCAGATGTATTTCATGGATGTTTTGTGGCAAGAAAATCCGAAGTGGGAGAGACTCTGGACAACTGGAGATGCAGAGGAACCTGTGCCGGGCCTACAGGGAAGGAGGAGGGAAGAGAAGTATTGTAAGCTATGAAACCTGTAAGGGAACAAAATAATACCGTGGGTAATTGTATTGGGTGACTTGTGTCAGCCACAGCAAGTGTGTTTTATGGAATTATGGAATGGTTTAGGTTGGAAAAGCCCTCTAAGAATATGGAGTCTTTCCCCCAGCAGTGCCAAGGCCACCACTGACCCATGTCCCCAAGTGCCACATCCACACGGCTTTTAAATCCCTCCAGGGATGGAGATCCACCACTGCCCTTGACAGCTGTGCCAGGGCTGGACAACCCTTTCCATGAGGAAACTTTCCCTAATACCCGATTTAAATCTCCCTTGGTGCAACTTGAGGCCGTTCCCTCTCATCCTGTCCGTTGTTCCTTGGGAGCAGAGCCCGACCCCCCCTGGCTGCCCCCTCCTGTCAGGGAGTTATGAAGAGCCAGAAGGTCCCCCCTGAGTCTCCTTTTCTCCAGGCTGAGCCCCTTTCCCAGCTCCCTCAGCCTCTCCTGGTGCTCCAGGCCCTTCCCTGAACACGCTGCAGCCCCTCAGTGTCTCTCTTGTGGGGGATCCAGAGCTGCCTCCAGGACTCGCGGTGCCCCAGCAGTGCCAGCACAGGGGACAGTCACCGCCCTGTGCCTGAGCCAGGCCGGGGTCCCGCACCCCGCGCACCCGCTCGGGCAGAGCGGGGCCGTGCCGGGGCTCCTCCCGCGGCGGGGCCGGGCCGGGCTGTCGGGGGCGGCGCGGCCGCGTTTGGCGCCATCGCCGCCATGGACCCGGAGCGGCTGCGGCGCCGCCTCAGCTCCGCGTTCCGCCTGCGCGGGCTCCTCCTGCGCCCGTGAGTAGCGCCGSGGCCGGGCCCCGCTCCGCGCCCGCTCCCACCGCGGGGGTCGGCCCCGGCCGTGCCTCGGGCCCAGGGCCCGGCCGTACGGGATGGGGTCGGGGCCGCCCCGCAACGCCTCGGGGGATGTGGCGGTGCCTTTCCCGCCTCTTCTTCCTTCCCGCGCACCGAGGCCTCTGGAGTCTCCTCCAAAGCCTTGTTTTGCCTGTCCGGCTGCTGTGGGCCTCTTCCGTCCGTCCGTCCGTCCGTCCATCCATCCATCCCCACCATACCCACTGCAGTGCCCACCGTGGGTACCACTAAAAGCTGCCCCCGGTCCCCCCTTGGAGCTCTCCCTGATGCTGGTGCYGGGTGTTTGCTTGGGGTTTTTTTTGTCTGCCTCTGACCCTGACAACTCTGGGATCTCTTTCCTGAGTTCCACTTGCCAGTCTTGTGCTTGGCATTCCTTGCTAGAGGGAGAAATGGCATTTCTAAGGACAGAAATGGCATTTCCAAAGACAGAAATGGTGCGTTTCCAAGTATAATAATGTGTATTATTTAGAGATGGCAAGGTCAATGAAACATGATTCCTGCTTGCATTGGAAAGTGTCAAAATTTATGAGAGACTGGGGCTCCGTTGCTCATATTTTCCCTTTCTTTCTCCTGTATTAATTCTATTTTGTTTGTGTCATGGATGGGATGTGATTATTTTGGACAGTGCTCTGGTACYTTCATTAATGAGGAGCACAAGTCCAGAACTCCTGACTTCACAGTTCCATGAACTGAGACATTTTGAAGGTCAGGCTAATCACCAGAATACCAATTTTGTTGGCCAACAGATGACATTAATAAGAAAATTAAATTGTTATATTTAACTGCGAGACTGTAGTCTAAGGTTGAGGGTAGAACCAGATTTCTRACTTTTGTGTTATTGAGAATTAAAATTATTCCAATTCCAGAGATATTGATAAACTGGAGCAGGTCCTGCAGGGGCTGTTGAGGTGGTCCTGGGCTGGAGGCTGTGGTGTGTAAGGGAAACAGGAAGAGCTGGAAGCTCTGAGACCCCACCTGGRTGCAGGGCTGCATCCAGGTCTGAGGCTCAAAAACATCAGRAGGATGTGGAGCTGCTGGAGTGAGTCCAGAGAGGCCACGGAGATGCTCCAAGGGCTGGAGCCCCTCTGCTCTGGAGCCAGGCTGGGAGAGCTGGGGGTGTGCACSTGGGGAAGAGAAGGCTCTGGGGAGACCTCAGAGTCCCTTCCAGTGGCTAAAGGGGCTCCAGGAGAGCTGGAGAGGGACTTGGGACAAGGGATGGAGGGACAGGACACAGGGAATGGCTTCCCACTGCCAGAGGGSAGGGTTAGATGGGATATTGGGAAGGAATTCTTGGCTGTGAGSGTGGTGAGGCCCTGGCACAGGTTGCCCAGAGRAGCTGTGGCTGCCCCTGGATCCCTGGCAGTGTCCCAAGATCAGGTTGGATGGGGCTTGGAGCASCCTGGGATAGTGGAAGGTGTCCCTGCCCATGGCAGGGGGTGGAACGAGATGGGATTTAAGGTCCCTTCCCACCCAACCATTCTGGGCATTTATGATTAGAGGATTAGAGAASCTGACATGGAGAAAATGTGAAGGATTTGGGTTTGTTTAGCCTCAAGAAGGGAAGACTCATGAGGAGGTAATCCCAGTCTTCCTAAAAGTGAGAAGTGTTCTCCAGAACGCACAGTGACAGGGCAAGAGGCAACAAACACAAACTTAAAATTAAATCTTCATTGTAATAATAATTAAACTTTGAAGCTGATGGAGTAGAGAAGTGGTGGAATSTCCCTCACTGGAAATGCTCAAGGCTGGGCTCCATGGGGCCCTGGATAACATAACCCAAGCCCTGCTTTCAGGAGGAGGTTGGACCAGATGGTCACCAGAATTCCCTTCCAACATGGAATTTTTTGTATGAAGCTGAGGTTCTCCACTTCTTATCCCTGATATTTTCAATCCCAATGATTTTTTTCTTTGTCCTAAACCAGTGTGCTGTTATGCAGTACTAATTATTTCTACTTTTTAGCCACAAGCCATGTGGTGATGATGTGCACACCTGCCAAAATCAGCACAGTTTGTATAAACTACTGAATCTTAATTGCTTTTTGTGCTTTCTCCACTGGATTCAGGGATGCTCTGAAGTATCTCACTGAAGCTTTTCAGTCCATCAGTGAAGTAGAACTTGACGATGTCATTGAAAATGTCATCGATGCAGTTGAAAAACAGCCTTGTAAGTAAACAAGTTTTTCTGGCATTTATGATGTTATTCAGACAAAGCCAGTTACTGGCAGCAGAGGCACTGAGGTGTCATTGTGGTGTAACAGGTTGATTGAGATAAATGTATTTGTTGGCTTTTTATTTTTGATGTTTGCAATGTCAGCAGAAAACATTTATGCCATTTAAAAAGTTGACGGTGTAGAATGTCCTGACTTTTCCAGGAGTAGTAGAATTTTTTAGTGACAGTTAACTAAAAGTTTGTATGGACATCTTTGTACCTGCATCTATAATTTTAAATATTGAAATGGAGACTATTTACAAGAGCCTGGAGTGACAGGACAAGGGGGAATGGCTTCCCACTGCCAGAGGGCAGGGTGAGATGGGATATTGGGAAGGAATTCCTCACTGTGAGGGTAGTGAGGCCTTCAAATAATTTCAGTTATCAGTTCAAATCTATTAAAACAACAATGTCCCTATCTCCAAAATTGTGATGAATACTTCCTTATAACAGTGTGATAATGTTCTGGAACAAGATTAACCTCCAGAATGTGAAAGCTCAGCTATAACACATTTGTGATGTATTTGGCAGCTTTGCATAAACTATAATTGTCTTGCTCTCCATGTTTAGGGAATTAATGATGGGCAAAGTGTGTGTGTGGGTTACTTTTTTCCTAGAAATATGTCCTTTTGGTGGCAATATTAAGTGATCCATTTGTAAAACAGCGTGTGTCATTAGCTTACAGAAAACATGCTTGTTTGTGTAAATTCCTCTGAGGAGACTCAACCATTTTATGGAAAATATTTGAGACCTACTTCCTTCCTTGCCGCAGTTTTAATCCTTGGAATTTTTCTTTCCAGTGTCATCTAATATGATTGAACAGCCCACAGTGGAAACAGCTGTCCAGGAATGCAGCAGGGCACCAGATGAAACCATGTAGGGTGACATTATATGTTTTACTGGAGGTTTCTGGGAGCTGCTGTCATTTCCTTATTCCTCCTGGGGAAGTGAATGTCAGGCATTYTCTGCAGTGCTACACATGCAGTAATTGCTCTGTGCTTTTGTCTTCCTCRTGCTGCCTTGGCCAGGCTAGGAATGTTCCTCCTTGGAGCGTTTGTTCTCATGGATGGGCCTCCAGGGGGTTCTGAGTATAATGACATTCTGGAATTCAGCCACTGTGGTTGTGTGTTGYGTGTGGTACAGGTTGAATATTAACCAATCCTTCTGGTCATGCTGTTATTTGCTTTCCTCTACATGAAAGTTACCTCAGGTTGGTTTTGTGTCTTTCTTTTCTGAAAGCACTTTGGAAGAATTTTCCTCTGGGGTGCCTGTTCCTGCTTTTTTGTTTGGTTTTTTGAAGCCCTGATTGATTTCCCTTCTCTGATAACAAAGTGTGGAGCAATTACTGGAGTTTCTGAGAACTTTGTGATCCTGATAGATGTGTTTCCTTTAGTATTGACATTGTAATGCAAAGCATGGAAAGAGATGGTTTGCTGGGCATGTCAATTAGATACTGGCATCCCACAGCCTCTCAGGATGGAGGAAATTTGGTTTTAACTTTGCTCCTTGTTGTTGCAACCTTTATGATGCAGATGGTTTGMGTGTGACTTTTCTTTGTGGTGCTTTTTATACTTCATGTATTATTTTTTTTTGCTCCAGAAGTGAAGAGAAATCTGTCTGCACAGATTCTCAGTGCAGAGTCCTGGAGGGAAAAGCTCTACAGATCACAGGGACAGCTCTCTTTAATTATTTAACTAAAAGATGCAGGAGAAAATAGAATAGAAAATAGAACGATGCAGGAGAAATGGTGGTGATAGTGAACAACACAAATGTCATTTTATCCAACATATTTGCTACTGTTTGTATCATCCACTTCATGGAATCACAGAATGGGCTGGGTTGGAAGGTAACATTCAGGTAATGTTGTAACTGTTCTTATTCCAGAGACAATGTTTTCAACATTATTGGAGCCTTCGATATCCCACGTTATATTTATAATTCAGAAAGGAAGAAGTTCCTACCGTAAGTCTGCCATATTTCAAGTTTCAAGCCCTTCTTGTTTTAAGAAAAAAGCCTCTGTTTCCGTGTGGTTATAAGTCTGTTTTTAATCTGTCCCTCTTGGGTCTGTTCAACTCAAGCCGGAGTGAGAAAGGTAATAAATGTTTAAGACCATAAACCATGTTTATGCCAGCTACTGAATAAAAAAGACAGTAAGGCTAAGGACATACATCACTAAATGTAGTTTGGGCTTGTTTTTTTCCTCGCATTGGGCTGTTTAAATTTATTTTTTTAATAAATTTGGTCTGTCTGTTGCCTGTATTTATTTCTTAGTCTGTATCTTGCAGCTCCCYGAAGCCCTGGGGGGTTTCTAAGGAGAGCTCCAAACGGTGAAAAAGAAAAATTAGGAGCAGCTGGTGATTCTGGGGGTTGGAAAAACTGGAGGAATAATGCTCCTGTTCACGACTACTTAAAAGGCATAACTGCTCTTTTTTAAATAGATTTCTGCAGAGGCCTCTTTGGGTGGAAGGATAAATCTCAAGGCCTGTGAGTTAGAGGGGAATGAAATGGATGTAGCCTTCAAAATGCAGAAACACAGGAGCAGGAATGTTCCTCGTGAAGTAACTAAATCACGTTGGAGCTTTTGCAGCCTCCCAGACCTTTTAGATCAATAAGTCATTTTTATGTGTGGATTTTTTACAATGATGATTGTGTTAAACTCTTTGCAGCCTGTCCATGACTGACCTCCCTGGGCCCAGTTTGTTTGGGACTGCCAGGGACAAGGCAGAGCTGTTCCGGGAGCGCTACTCCATCCTCCAGCAGGTCAGGAAACACTGCAGGTGTCCAGAGGGATATATCCTACATCTTCTTCYAAAAATACATTGTGCTAGTGCACCTCTTTGCCTCATAAACTCCCTTCCCTGCAGGTTGTCACAAATAACTTGTTTTAGCAGCATTACAGATGCTTTCATGATACATTTCGTAGGCTTAGTTTTATTATCTGGTGTTATTGATCATCTATTTCTTAGAAGCAAGTTCTTGTCAAAAGAACTGAATTATTAAAAGTTGCTGGATGAAACAGAGTAAAAACTTTATGAAGTATTTTGCATAGTGGTTGTAGCAAGCTGGCTTTTTGACAGTGCTCATTTATTTTTAAACTGAATCACTTCAATTTTGGTTTCTGCAGAGGACTCACAGACATGAGTTGTTCACTCCTTCACCAGTTGTTGCTCATCCTGATGACAACAAGAGCAAATTCCAGGTAAAAAATGGAGTTCTTTTCAGTTTTAATCCAGTTCTAAGCCAAATAATCACAGCAGTTCTTTATGCTAGCAGCTATTATTGGGAATCATTTCCTAAGCCACATTGAGAAATGTGTCCCCGATTTTTGTAATGAGCCTGTATCCTCTGGTAGCTCATTTGCRTGTTTATGTAAAACCATGTGCTGTGTTGTGCTTTCTCTTGCTTAAGAAAAGGCACCTGGAGAGTTTGATTTAACTCTCATTTGATTCCTTGCCTTTGGTTCCAGCTCAAGACAGTAGAAACTCTCTTGGGCAATACAACCAAAGTGGGAGAAGTGATTGTGCTTGGGATGATCACTCAGCTCAAGGAGGTGAGTTGTTTTTTATCGTGGAGTATCTGGTCACTKCTCATTCAGTGTTTTAATATATTAAAAAATGAGAAACCCCAAATATCTCACCAATTGATCCATTCTAAGAGACTTTTCCACAAGCAGTCAGTGCCAGTGTGTGGGSAAAATGTCTTCTCACTACAGAATTTTGTAATGCTTTATGTCAGCAAACAGAACCAGTCAGGATTTTTAGGCATGTCCCTTCTTGAAAGGCTGCAGCTCCCCATGGCTGTGTTTGGACTTGCCAATGTCCTGGGCTGTGATTTTAGGGAGGGGTGCACCAGCAATCCCAACTGCAGCAGCTCACACAGGGAAGCTGCTGAGATACACTTACCCTAAACTACATTATTTTCTTGCCAGTGTGTTCTAAGCTTAAAATATTAAAACCAGCCAAATTATTTCTAAATGCTGACCGATAGATCCTTCTGATTTGTGTGTTTGGGTATATTTTGCTTTATTAATTAATACTGTTTTTTAGGGGAAATATTTCCTAGAAGACCCCACRGGAGTTGTCCAGCTAGACCTTAGCAAAGCAATATCCTTTTTCTGTGATGGAAAAGCTGAAGGAATTTCCTGTAGACCTGCAGAATTTTAAATTGAGCAGTAAATCAATGCTGACCATTAAAAATTATATATTGAGAATTGCAGCTCTGTCTTTYTCCTTCGTTTCAAATTCCTTGGCTGCTGCAGCTCCATGCCTTTTCTCTTAGGAATGGTCAGTTTTCCTCCCCATGGAAGCAGAGCCTGTTCCTGTTTGTGGGCTCTCTCTGGGCTTACCTGCTCAGGTAGCAGGGAATTGCCAGGCTCTTCAGGCAGCCTGTGAACTTTCAGTGCTGTCCAAATATATTACACCAGCTGAAAAGCAAATTTTGGCTAAAGAACCTATTTAAAAGAGTCCTGATCTAAGAAAAATACATTCCTTAACCTTCCTGCACCAGTTCCACAGTGGGTTATATACTGAATCCTGCTTTGTTTTGGCAGAAGGTAAAGCAGAGTGGTTTTTTTTAGCTTGTCATAAATTATTCTGTTAAAGCTGTCGCTGCCAGATGTGGCTGAGCAGACAAGTCTCGTGTTGATGACCATAAGAGAGTTTGTGACTGAGATTTTTGGCCCTGAGCTTTTCCTGTGACCTCGTGGGTTCTGGAGGCAGAGAGCAGGAATTGGAGGGTGTTGGGGGTTGTGAGTGTCTCTAGCAGCTTTGGGGATTGGCCCCAGGCTGGCTCCAGCATGCTTGGAGGAGTTTATGACTGGATTAGGAAGGCAGCCTAGAATAACCAAGCAGAATGATGTAACAATCTGAAAATGCTGCTTTGTGTTGGCAAAGCTTTGGTCCTTTAATGAGTCTTCTCATTAGGATGATGTAAAAGCTTGCAGTTTGGGAGCCTYGTTTTAGCAAGAAAATGGCTATTTCTGTTTGTGGAATGTTCCTCTGTGCAAGAGACATAATCTCGATCTGTTTTCTGGTGTGTTTTATATTTAAAATGTAGAGAGTAAGTAGAAGTTGGGAGCCCAAATGAGAGTGGGGACAAGTTCCTTCTGTTCCTCYGACAATGGGAGAGTCCTTGAGACGAGGTGCAGTTTGATGGGGACCCTTCCAGGGCAGCAAAATGATTCCTGTTCCCCTGCCTTCCTCCTCGGTTGGGTTGAGGGGGTTGCTGATGTGGCTGTGCAGCAGATCCACTCAGAGAAGTGTCTGGGGTTAAAAAAAAGTTGGTTTCTTGCTCAGCGCCTTTTCCAGCCGGATCATTCCGTGGTTCTGGGACTGGAGCTATCACAAGAGAGGGATTGATGGAGGCTGGGACTGGCTGTGCAGCACAGCTGCCAACTCTCTGACTAATGTCTAGGACATGATGCTGGTAGAAAAACTAAGGGTTCTTTTGCTGTTCTGAAATCTCTTAGGTTGGTATGAAGATGAAGTTTTTCATGTGAACGCTTTTGGATTTCCGCCCACTGAGCCTTCTGCTACCACGAGGTATAAAACTGACTTTTGGCAGCCTCACTCCGTGTTTTCTTATGGGTTTCTAAGTAAGATCATTGTTATTTCATAATTTCTGTGACATTCAAGTATGTTATTCTTCCTCCTCCCCAAATGCTTTAAAATAAATATAATTTTGAGGAAGAAATTCTGGGACTTACAGGCACTAAAGCCTGCAGTGTTGGCATAAAAACCCTTTCAAAGGCCTTTGGGTTCTGCATATTAATTGAAATTGGGATGTAAGCCCTTCTCAATTGCAAAACTAGGTAACTGTTATATGGGAATAATAAATGCCTTGTTGCAGAAAGAATGGATCCCTGATCTAAGTGGAAGGTGTTTCTGCCCATGGCAGGGGCTGGAATGGGACGAGCTTTAAGGTCCCTTCCCACCCGAACCATTCTGGGATTCTGTGATTCTAACTTGAGTATTTTAATGATGCAGAGCCTTCTATGGGAATATAAACTTCTTTGGAGGGCCTTCTTCATCCTCAGTAAAGGCTTCTGCAAAACTAAAGCAGCTGGAGGAGGAGAATGAAGATGCCATGTTTGTGTTTGTCTCTGACGTGTGGCTGGACCAAGCAGAAGTGCTGGAAAAGCTTCACACGATGTTTTCAGGTAGGTGAGAACTGCTTTGACTCTAAACCTTGTTTTTGTAATTTGTTTCCATAAATTCTTAGTACAGGTAGTGTTTTGACCTGTAGCCATTTTATGGGCTGTGACAAGAATGTTTGCCTTGCTCCTGAAAGTTCTCCCTGGGCTTTAAAAGACACCTCCTTAGTTCAGAGAGATGAGTGTTGCTTCCCACTGCCAGAGGGCAGGGTTAGGTGGGATACTGGGAAGGAATTTCTGGCTGGGAGGGTGGKGAGGCCCTGGCACAGGTTKCCCAGAGCAGCTGTGGCTGCCCCATCCCTGGAAGTGTCCCAAGGCCAGCCTGGATGGGGCTTGGAGCACCCTGGGATAGTGGGAAGTGTCCCTGCCCATGGCAGGGGATTGGAATGGGATKGGCTTTAAGGTCCCTTCCAATGCAACCATTCCATGATTCCATGATTAGTAATGTTGGCAACATTGGGAAAACAAGCATCTATGAATTGCTTCTTTGTATTGCAGCAGTTTTGGAACAGCTTGTACCTTCTGCCTCAGGTGGAATGGGAGYGTGAGAGGGTGGCTGCTGTAAAAATAAACAACATAAAATTCAGGGTGGCAAACTGCTCCTCACCCAAAGAAAACTGGACACAAATTAGCACAGACCTCCAGAAGTTAAAAAACCAGTTCAGTATCTGCATCAGAGCTGGCAAATCCTTGGGGCAAACCGGGCCTGGCCCAAGATTGCAGGTGCTGCAGCGATAAAGGGACTTTGGCCAGTGAGATTCGCKTGCTGAACTCACCTGGCAAAGATGCAGGCGCCGCATTTGCTATTTTGAGAGTTTAATAGGCAAGTGCTAACCTTCATAATTACCAACTAAATGAACAGCTGAGTGGAAGAGCAGGGACAAATATTGATGAGCCGTTTGTCTGGTCTAAGCAATTCTGTTCCATTTACCAGCCCCTTTGAAAACCAGTGAAGTAAATCCAAGTGTGATCCTGCGTGTGAGGAAAATGGAGAGCAACTGGGATGTGAGATGAATGCCTGAGTAGATGTTTCTATTTTTATTTCAGGGGTGGGAATCAGGTTTCTTTTTTCACCCTTTGCTCTGAAGCGGGTGATTAGTGAGATTGTGAGCGCTCATCACATCCTTAAACTGCTCAGGCAATTCCAGTTACTGTTACTTTGTAATGCCAAGAGGTGAATTAAATGTTGGTAGAGCCCTTGAATTGGAATGATCATGGAGGTTAATAGCAATCCACTGCTGCCTGCGTGCTGTTTTCCTCCTGAAGGGAATAGTGCATTTTAAAATTGCATTATTTATAATAATTGCAYTTTGTATAATTCTCTGACTGGGTCAGTAGTTGGATACACACAATGTTGGAACTGAGCCTGTAAATGACAGAGGGCTCCTTTGAAGTGACATTTGGACATTGTCATCACCTTTTTAAGCTAAAAACAGGCTGTATAAAAAAATAAGTTCAGGTGTATTAATAGCAACAGCTTGAAGTGCTGTTTCAGTTTCTGCTTTTCRTGGCAAGGGCAGGAGGCTGAGTGCTGGAAGGTACTGAAGTGAATGGAGACACTCACAGATCCTCTCTTTTCCCAGGTTATTCCTCTGCACCTCCCACCTGCTTTTTCTTCTGTGGAAATTTTTCGTCTGCGCCATATGGAAAAAATCAAATCCAGTCACTGAAAGGTAGGGAAGCCTTTGTAAACAGTCAGACATGTGCATTGAATTAAAATAATGATGGCAAACAAAGGAAGAGAGCAGACAATAAACCCTTATTTTYTAAGTGCACTGCAGTAGAGGGGTGATTCATACAAGGTGTGTTTATTCCTAACCAGGTGTTTGTCGTGTTTTTCCCTGACTCCAGGTTCTTTGAAGGCTCTGGCAGATATTATATGTGAATATCCCAGCATCCATAAAAGGTACAGAGCAAAGGGAAATCTGTTTATTTTGTGWAACCTTTAATTACTCTCAGAAGCTGAGAGATACCCTGTTTTCTCGTTACTGTGAGCCAGCTGTGATCAGATAACAAGCTGGTTTTATAACAGGCCTGCAGGTTTGTTTTGGGAGCAGGGTAAGGTTTTGATTTTATCTAAAATAGCTTGGGCATGGAAACTGCTAATGAGGGAGCCAGGGTCTCTCCCTGGAATACTTTCCTGGCTCCTGATCTTTGAATTCAGAACAGCAGACCTAGTTCTTAGGATCAGCTTCTATTAAAGAGATCTGTTGACCTTTTTTGCAGTAGTCGATTTGTGTTTGTCCCTGGCCCTGAAGATCCTGGTCCTGGTTCTATTTTACCAAGGTCAGTTTGCTTCACTTTCTCAAATTTTGGAATTTTCAGTTGAATAGTTAAAGAAGGTAATTTGTTGAYACATCTGCTGCTATTTATTTTAGACCCCCCCTGGCTGAAAATATTACTCAGGAATTCAGGCAGCTGGTGCCATTTTCAGTTTTCACCACAAATCCTTGCAGGTAGTAACTGCTAWTTTTTTTTCATTATTGTTATTTTTTTTTACTAAATGACAAATTTATAGGCAGAGATCACTTACAAAACTTACAAATTTTGGGAAAATTTGCCTTAAATTTTTCAAATTAATAGAATTCTTCACTTGCATGAATTGTAACTAGTTTTAAATAAGACATCAATAAATCAGTGATGAAAGGAAGTAGTGCTAAAAAAATTGATATTGAGTATAAAAATCCTGTTCAAAAGCATCATGTGTTTTCTGAATCTGGAAGGAACGATGGGAAAAATACTATTTTAATTCAAATATGCTTTTTCATTTGGCTGTTTTGGAGGGAGATCAACTTTACAATGCATCTTCCTCGTTTTTAGGCTAACCTKAATTAATTTCACTGCTGTTTTCCACTCAGGATTCAATACTGCACCCAAGAAATAATTMTATTCCGGGAAGATTTGGTCAACAAAATGTGCAGGAACTGTGTCCGCTTCCCAAGCAGCAACATGGACATTCCCAACCACGTGAGTTGTGTTCAGCACCTTTGGCCAAGGTTTTTGACTATTGATCAGCAGGTCTGGATTTCCTGCCAMGAAACACCAATTCCTGAAGGCAAATTTTAATACAAATTGCCATTTTTTAAAGATTTGCTCAGTTACCCAGTGCCATTTGCAGTAAAGCAGCATGACACTTTCCCTAAAGTTCATCTGCTTGTTTTGTGTTGTCACTTGAAATGTAAATCCTGCTTTTCACACATCAGCACAGCACTCTGGGCTATGGTTGCACTTAATGAATCCACAGCAGGAGTTGATGGGATTTACTGATATAATTGGATGAGAATGATGCAGGTAGTACTGGCTCATTGCAGTGATGGATGGAGTCTGGTTTTATTTATTTTATGGGGTTTTTTCTTCTTTGCTTGACTCAGAAAGTTGTTTTAGCTTTGTGTCTCTGTGAACCCCTCCTGGACAGTGAGGTACCTTGGTTTTGTGGTCACATTCACATTCCTGACACTTCCCTGGACTCATACRGGAAGGAATCACGAAGGAAATGTAGAATTATGTATTGCAACACTTTCTGCAGGTTGTTTTTTGCAGACTCCACTTTTTCTCTGCCTTTTTTGCCTCTTTTTTTTTACTTCTGCCATCAATGTAAAAAAACGAGGGAGGGAAATTTTGTTACTAAGAAAAAGGAAAACCATCTGGGAATCAAATGATTTCTTCAGTTCAGGGAAAGGACTTTTTAAGGGTGGGTAGTGTGAGGAAAGCAATGAGGAAAAAAAACCCTGAAAAAKGAATATTACGGCAATGTTAGTAAGGAGGAACAGGTAAGCAGATCCTCCTGGAGAGTCTGATTGATATTTTTGATATCTTCAAAGATTGGCTGATATGCTTTAGMAAGGACTTTGTGTATTAAAAACCCCACAATTCAAGAAAAGARMGAGCAGCTCAGTGCTGGAGGAGARTTGCTGCTTTCCTCTAGAAATTACTAATCAGGAGGAGTGAGATACAAAAAAAAACCTCAAACATCTCCAGGTTCAAAGCTTCTTTATTAACACACACTGGCACTTGCAGGGATGAACTGGGCTTGCAGAAAACTGCTCAAACCAACTCTTTYGTGTCTCCCTTGCAGTTTGTGAAGACCATCCTGTCCCAGGGGCACCTGACCCCGCTCCCCCTGTACGTCAGCCCCGTGTTCTGGGCCTATGATTATTCCCTGAGGGTCTACCCCGTGCCAGACCTGCTCGTCATCGCTGACAAGTACGACCCCTTCACCGTCACCAACACCGACTGCCTSTGCATAAACCCTGTAAGAGTCCCTGCCCCACTCCCATCCCAGCTGTCTCTCACTCCCTGCACAGAATTTTACTCACCCAAGTGTGGTTTTCCCGTTTTCCTTCGCAGGGTTCGTTTCCCAGAAGTGGATTTTCCTTCAAGGTGTTCTACCCCTCCAACAAGACAGTTGAAGACAGGTAAACAGATGCATTTTCTCGTTTAAAATGAAGTATTTTCTGTGATTATCAGAAGGATAAACCCACAGAAAACTGGTGATATGAAGAGTGAATGTGCCAGCAGTTTAACTTCATGTAAAGTTCATTTAACTTCATGCTTCATACTCCGTGTAAGAAACCCAAATGCCCAGAACTAAAGTAATAAATTTAGAAATTACAAATATCAATGATGGGAAGCACAATCCGAAAGTAAAAGGAAAGATGACTGCACTGTATGATTTTCAATGATTGAGACCTAATTAGGAAACAGATTTGTTTCTGGGGATGATRGTTGTTACATAAATTAATTAAATTTAGGAACAATTCTTGGTTCATTTTGTCATCATCATCAAGCCCAGAAGCCACTTCCAGGCTTTGATTTCACATATTTTTAAATCTGCACTTATTCATTCCAACTTTTCATCCCACTGACTGGAAAAAGGCCAGCTGCAACACCAAAAAGTATGAAAAAGTATCAAAGGGCTTACAGTGGATGAAAATTTGCCTATTTGAAATAATGATGGTATAASCTATTAGGAAAAGCATCAATTTATCTTGTCCTTGTTGGAGAAGCCTTCCCAGGGAATTAATGGATCAGCCCATGTAACCTTTGCTTGAATATAAAAAATATCATGAGATGCTTTAGGTCTTTAAGTAATTGAAAACATTATCAAGGCCTTAATAGATCAAGAAATAGAATAGCATTGTGAACTATGTTTAAAATAAATCTCCTAAATATTGTTTTTCTTTGGTATTTTCAGCAAACTTCAGGGGCTCTGAATTTCTGCAAGACTGAAAAAAGGGAATGAGCCCATGTGAAAGCAACTATAGCTCTTATTTTTTAGTTGGCTTGGTTTTCTGATATGGACTTTTTATAATAAATGTCGAAGTMAAAAACTATTTGTTTTGTATACAAATAAACTTTTACAGGAAAAGACACTGGTGTCAGTTTAGATAAATTGTAGAGTCAGAGTGAAGAATTGGCACAGCATAAAAAAGGGCAACTGGAGGAACAAGCTGTATCAAACAGGAAAGGTGTAGCTTTAAAAAAAAGAAGAATTTGGATAACCTGGAGATACTGGAAATATGAGGATTTTATTTTGGATGGGAAAGGCCTAAGATGGATTTGTGAGGTGGTGTTTAATGGGGGTTAGCATTTGCAGATAGCATTATGCAAACAAGGTGAGGGGGTAAAAGGAGCAAGGACATGGTCCTTTGGAACTTATGGAGAAGGCTGGGAGGAGGAAATCTTGATGGAGGAAGGTGGGAAAGAGTGAAATGAAGCCAAAACCTGCTCCAGGTGCTTGGACACATTGAAACCAGAGTGGGACTACCCCWAAGTGCCCACAGCAGGTGTGGAACAGAGGGGACCCTTGTCACAGGAGCTTTGTTTCACAGCCCCCTTCCCGCTGTGCCGGCATGGCCCGAGCATGGCCCAGGGCAGGAACAAGGAGGGGACAGTGGCATATGGGCTCTGMGGGGCCATTGGGGCCAGGATGGAAGCTGGGTATGAGAGGTGGGAGCTGGACTGCCAAGGGCTTAAACTGAAACCACACAATAGCACTTCTGACTGTGCTCCCTGAAGGGATGGCAATGCCAGCTCAGAGCTGTGGAGGGGGGGGGAGAACACAAACTTCACTGAGAAATGAGGAGGTGATGGTGGAAAACCAGCCCTGCTGATGACAGGGGTGATGGCAGAGAGCCACCACGAAGCCATCGAGGGTAGGGAAAAGGCTCGGYGAGGCCAGGATGGAGAGGCCTCGGTCCTAAGGGAGAGCCCGCCATGTTGTTTGGCGTCGCTATAGCAACCGGCCGGCCGGCGCCGCCATCTTGTTTACCGTCACCACAGCAACGGCCGCCATCTTGCTTGGCGTCCCCACAGCCGCGCTCTCGGCCGGGCCGTACCGGGGCCATGGCGGGCCCGGGGCGGCTGCAGGACCTGGACCTCAGCGCCGAGGAGGCAGAGCGGCTCCAACGCGCCTTCCGCGACGAGCAGTTCCGCGCTCTGTTCGCCGAGTACGCGGCCGAGCTGACCGACCCCGAGCAGCGCCGGCTRTACGAGGAGGAGGTGGCGGCSCTGGAGCGGGAGCGCGGCGTGGAGGTGCGCTTCGTGCACCCCACGCCGGGCTTCGTGCTGCGGACGAGCCAGGAGGGCTCTCGCCGCTGCTACATCAACGTCTGCAGCAACGCGCTGATGGGGGAGCCGCGGGCCCGCGCCGAGCGCGGCGGGCAGCGCTGGGAGCTGCCCTACAGCCTGGCCCCGGGCCGCGAGGAGCTGCGCCCCGCCGGCCGCCGCCGCCTGCTCTACGACGTGGTGTTCCACCCGGCCGCGCTGCGCCTGGCCGCCCGCAGCGCCCCGTTCCGCCGCCTGCTCTGCGACACGGCGCTGGAGGCCGTGGAGAGACACTGCGGCGTGCGGCTGGACCGCACCAACGCCGCCGTCCTGCGAGGCGTCTCCTACAAGGGCGTCCCGCAGGCGCCCGTCATCCGTTCCCCGCTGCCCGGCGGCACTCCAAAGCCGCCCGACGACGGGGACTCGCCGCTGCCGCCCTTCCCCTTCCCGCCCGCCGCTCCCCCGCCGCCCGCCGCCGGAGGCTCCGCGCCCGCCGCGCCCCCGCCGCCGCCCGGGCCCACCACGCCGCGCTGGAGCATCCGCCACCGCTCCTACGTGGACCTGCAGGACTACCGGCACTGCCGCGACTCGGCGCCCAGCCCCGTGCCGCGGGAGCTGGTGGTGACGGTGGAGCTGCCGCTGCTGCGCTCGGCCGAGCAGGCGGAGCTGGAGATCCGCGGGCGGGAGCTGCGGCTGGACTCGCAGTGTCCCGCCTACCGCCTGCGCCTCCGCCTTCCCTACGACGTGGACGAGCGCGGCGGGCGGGCCGCCTTCAGCCGGGCCCAGCGGCAGCTGCAGGTCACGCTGCCCGTGGTGCCGCCGGCCTCGGGCGGGGAGGGGCTGGAGGGGGCCGGGCCCGCTGCGGAGGGGGTGGCAGACCCTGCGGCGGCAGAGGCGGGCGGCGGGGCGGCTCCTCCCCCGGAACCGGGCCCCGGCGGCGCGGCCCGGACCACGTGGGGCGGTGGGGAGCCCGTGGATCCGCCGGCCGAACCCCCCGCCSAACCACTTTGTGATCTACTCGGTGATCCCGCTGAACCCCCCACTGATCCACCCGCCGAACCCCCGGCTGACCCACCTGCTGAAAACCCCCCTGATCCAACCTCTGAACCCCTTGCTGAACCACTCGCTGATCCCCCCGCTGAAYTTGCCACGGATCCAAGCTCTGAACCCCCCGCTGACCCACCCGCTGAACTCCCGTCTGACCCCTTGACCGAACCCCTCACTGATCCACTCTCTAAACTCGCCGCTTACCCATCCCCAGAACCACCCACCGAGCCCCYCGACCCGCCACTGCCGCGCTCCGGCCCTGCTTCCCCCATCGCCAGCCCCGAGCCAGCCATGCCCACCGGGGACACCCCTCCACAGGCCTCAGAGGGCCACCCCGGCGAGATGGCCACCACCACATGCCCTCCCTTCCACGCCCGGCAGGACGAGGCGTCCCTCACCCTGCTCCTGCTCGTGCCCGGCATCCACCCCCAGAGCCTCCACGGGGCCGTGGGCGCCCACCACTACAGCCTCCGCTTCTCCACCGACTCTGCTGCCTTCGCCCTGTTCCTGCAGTTCCCCCCCGCGGCCAGGCTGCTGTCCCCCGAGAGCAGCGTCAGCGTCTCTGCCCACAACGCGGTCGTGGSGCTCGCCAAGGCCCCCGGCAGCAYCGGGCTCTGGGAGAAGTTCAGCTTCGGCCTCGACGCCTCCGTTCTGCAGGTAACGGCGTCTAAGTGGCACATCTGGGGTGTCACCTGCCCCCAGTGCCGCTGCTGGGTGTGGCTGATGTTTGGTGAGTGATGTCTCAGGGAGGTGCGAGGGTGAGTTCAGAGTTGGTTGTGATGGAAGCTGCTTCCTCTGAGAGCTGCTCCCGGATGTGAGTGGGGTGACCTGATTTGTGCGAGTCTTGTACAAGCGGTGTGAAGGTCACATCATGGAGCTGACACCTTCATCCTTGGAACTGGAATGACTTCTGCCTCCCATACAATTTTTTTTAAGAGAAATTCTGGTGATGAGTGAAAATGGTGCCTGCCCTATGTCCTTTATGTCCTTAGTGTTCACTTTTGAAGCCATGTAAATGGCTCACGCAGCCTGTTCACACAAAGAAAGATCTTTATGATACACCAGACTTACACACGTGTGCATACCCTGTCCTGAAGTATAGGTGGAGTGTCCCTGTGTCTGTATTTYGGGACAGAATTCCCATTTACAGCCACAGGAACACCCATTAGTTCAACCAGAGCAGAACAGCAAACAGCAGCTGTGAACTGTCCCAGTTTGCTGGGGTAAATCTTCACCTTCTCTTCTTCCCTGTCTGAATATGATCCTAGTTTAGTGTTCTATGATTTTATGGGTCGTTGGGCAGCGATGCTCCCGTGGTGGGAGAAGATGGGGTGGCTGCATCCAGGTGACACTGCTGGGAGCTGGCACTGTCCCCAAAGGGATGCCCACCTTGTGGCACTCTGCCTGTCCGGAAGCACTCACACGAGTTCTGTGGAGAACGTTACTCAGACTTTCAGACAGTTTCTCATGAGCAGGGATTAAAGCTGCACAGCTCTTGTGTAACCTTCCAGCCATGGGATTTGGAGTTTGGCTTGAGTTTAAAGCTATAAAAGCCTTTGCAGTTTGGATCACGTGCCGTGGGAGTGCAAGTCCAGGAAGCTGGCAGGCTTCAGGCATATCCACTGGGATAGACTTGGCTTGGAGCAGCTTAATTGCTCCATCCAGACAACTAGAAATTGCATGTGCGTGATTTTGAAAGATATTTATCCAATTAGTGTTTGTGCAGCTGAAGCCACGTTTCATTTCCCATTTAGCAGCCACACACCTTTTACAAGAGCAATTCTTAAGCAGGAGGAGCTGATCATTTCAGAGAAGTATCAGAGATGATGAATTTATGGAGAACCACCCACGCTGAGCTGTTTGCAGAGCATTTCCTTTGCTTTTACCGGAGCAGGAGCCTGCAAGTCTGTGCAAGTGGGGCCACAGAACACTCCGTGCTGTTGTTCAGTGCTGTGATCTGGCCCTGTGATCTGCTGCTGCCACGTCAAATAAGCCACTGTGTAAACCTCTGCCTGTTTTCTGTGCAGGTACAGAGGCTGCCCAGGGCACTGGTGGACTCACCATCCTTGGAAGTGCTCAAAAAACGTGTGGATGTGGCATTTGAGAACATAGTTTAGTGGTGAACAAGGTGGTGGTTGGACTAATGATTGAAAGTTTGGTATGTGTATTTGTTATTATGATTGGAGGAACATTTTGTGATTGAAAGTTGCTAAAAGGCCACCCAGTAATGAGATTTCGGCTTTGTGAGTTAAAAAAAAAAAACCCTGAATGTGCTGATTTTATTATATATTGCAAAATGTTTTGGGTGGAGTAGGAGAAAGGGGTTGAGCATTAGTCATTGGTTTCCCAGCCATTCATTCACATATCAGACTCCAAAAGGTTCTCCTGGCGTCCAGTCCTTTTGGACACTGGGCCTGCGAACTGAAGCAGGAGAAATGAACTGAAGTCATTTGTTCTGTTTGCTTTTTTTAAACGGTGCTGTTTCCCCAAAGTGCCTGTGCCAGCACTGAGAGCTGTGTTCGCTCAGAGTGAAGGGAGAAAAATTAATATTTAATTAGAGCCACTATTACATGCTGCCTTCTGGCCGTTAACTGTTCCTGATCGCTTTTCTTCTACTTATGTTGATTTCTTCAATTTGTCTGATGCCACCTTGGGTGTTTTTCTGCTTTGAATCTCATTCTATAAATCAGAGCTGTGGTTCTTGCCCTGAGACCTGTAAGGAGTTGCATCAGTCATTGCAGAGTGCACAGAGCAGTCCCTGTTTAAAGCCTTCAAGGAGCTTTTGGAGACTGAGGCGAGCAGGAATTTTATCCTGCACCTCCCAGTCTGCTTGTTGGTTGTCTCCTCTCCCACAGCAGCATTACCAGAGGATAGAGAACAGCAAAAGTGAATTATGGAATGGGTTTGGGTTGCAAGGGAATTAAAGCCCATCCAGTTCCACCCCCTGCCATGGGCAGGGACACCTTCCACTATCCCAGGTTGCTCCAAACCCTGTCCAGCCTGGCCAGTGTTTTTGGTAACTCCTGCCACAGTGGCTGTTCCAGTRCTCTGTGAGGCTGCCTGTCCAACTCACTCCCATTAACTGCCAATTTCTTCTTGGAAATTGGTCTGATCCAGATATTGGTGGAAGAATGAGTTGAGGTTATCTTTAGGCCACCATGCTTGAAACAGAACTTCAGGGGCTGCTTTTCCTTCTGTAGTCATCCGTGGCTGAATCCCTGTGCTGGAAGATGATCTCTTTAGGGCTCAGTTTCCATAGATGCTGAGCAGTTGGAATTCCCACCCCAGCAAATGCCTCTTTTCAGGAAGTCCCTACAGTGCCATGGTCCTCCCTGGACTTGAACCGTGAGTAGTTTCACTCCTTGGCTAAACCAGAATGTCCACACAGCAGCTGGACTTGATCTTGGAGGTCTTTTCCATCCTAAAAGATTCTATGATTTGTTATGGTGACCAGAAATCCTACAAAAATAAATATTCCTTAACTTTGGACATCGTGGGCTTAGGGTCACATATTTCAGGGGTTTAAAAGTTACTTTTTGTCACTGCCCTAGTGCTTAGTCACTGCACCAGAGACCACACAATGCTGATCCTTCTGCAGGGCTTGCTCCAGGCCTTGTTTTTCCAGGGAATAGAGTCTCATGACGGGAGGAAGCTGCCTGGTTTCCCCACTGCCAAAATCACTGTCTGCCTCAAAGGACCAGCCATGGGCTGCGCTCCCTCCATGACTCCTGATTGCAGCTCATCCACTAAAATCTTCTATACATTTAGCTTAAATCCTGGGAATTCAGGCCTGGGAAACTCCTGCATCAGAGAGTTCCCCTTCATTTCCAGACAACACAGCCTGAGGAGTAAATGAYGAAGGAAGGATGATTGAGAGTTAAATAACCATTAATAAAATTTGTAAGCCTGCCAGGCAGGGTTTCTGAGAACATGTCCCAGTGTGTCCTGGTTTRTGGAAGAGCTGGAGTTGGGCAATTATGGAAATCGTGCCTTTCAAAAGCTCTGTCTTGGAATGTTTGGCCTCCTGGGGTTAAATGCTCGATTCCTAACAGAAATCAAAAGCAGTTTTCAGTGGTTGTAGTGAGCTACTTGAGACTTGGGGGCTCAGTTCTCAGAGCATGTGGAACTCATTTGGCAGGTAATTAATTCTGCCAGCAGTTTTGGGGTCGTGTCTGCTYATTTTCATGGGATTAGAAAAAGACTGGTTCACGTAGGAATTCCCTTTCAGGCTGATCCACACCCTTCCTGCCCTTCTCAGAGGCCTGGAGTGGGTTTGTTCAGAGGATGTGTGCCGTGCTCACTTCCCTGGTCAGTGCTTCCCCCCGGGTACCCCTCGCTGGGCAGGGAATTGCAGCCAGCCCATCCCTTTCCTAATAAACCCCTGTCGGCTGTTACGGAGAATATTAGGATTTAACTCACATAAACCCTCGTGGGGCTCCAGAGAACAGCAGGGAGCAGAGGAAAACAGAGGAAATATTTCCTCTGCTTTCCTATGCATTGCATTTTTTTAACATTTACAGTCTGAAAAATATTAAACTAAACATTCCTGAGGAGTTCACGGTTGGAGCGAAGTGTGAGTTACACTGYGTGCGAGGTATCCAAATGGGAATTGTGCAGAGATACGGAAGTTTGGTTTAACTTCTCTGTGAGTGTTGAGGCCTCCATGGAGGATGTTCCAGATGGATGGGATTTTTCTCCTTGGCACAGCCACCGGTGCCTTGTGAAGGAGATCCTTTGGAAGCTCTTGATGCTTTTTCCTTCAGAAAGCAGCTGGTAAAAGAAGATGTGGACCTGTTGGAGCAAGTMTAGAGGAAGCCTCGGAGATGCTCCAAGGGCTGGAGCCACTCTGCTCTGGAKCCAGGCTGGGAGAGCTGGGGGTGTTCACCTGGAGAAGAGAAGGCTCCAGGGAGACCKCAGAGCCCCTGCCAGGGCCTAAAGGGGCTCCAGGAGAGCTGGAGAGGGACTTGGGACAAGGGATGGAGGGACAGGACACAGGGAATGGCTTCCCACTGCCAGAGGGGAGGGTTAGATGGGATATTGGGAAGGAATTCTTGGCTGTGAGGGGAGTGAGGACCTGGCACAGGTTTCCCAGAAGAGCTGTGGCTGCCCCTGGATCCCCGGAAGTGTCCAAGGCCAGGCTGGATCAGCCCAGATCACTTTATCCCATCCCCTTCTAGGGGGCACTTAATCATCACAGAATCCCAGAAGGGTTTGGGTTGGAAGGGACTTTAAAGCTCATCCTGTTCCAACCCCCTGCCATGGGCAGGGACACTTCCCACTATCCCAGGGTGCTCCAAGCCCCATCCAACCTGGCCTTGGACACTTCCAGGGATGGGGCAGCCACAGCTTCTSTGGGCAACCTGTGCCAGGGCCTCACCCCCTCCCAGTCAAGAATTCCTTCCCAATATCCCATCTAAATTTACCTACACCACTTGTGTGTAGCTGTAGGTGGCAGAGTTATGATGCTCCCAGCACTGGGAACATGTGGAAAAGGCCGGGGGCTGGATGTGCTCCCGTGGGCTGGAATTGCTCCCGTGGGCACTCTGCCTGGGGCCGTGCTGGGCTGTCCTTGTGCTCGGTGAGCTCGGAATTAGGGCTCTTGTGGATAAATGTTTTTCTTGGTTGGAAAGTCAACCAAGCATGAAACCTCGAGAGCCGTGTTGGGAAGCGTAAGGCATGGATGTTTTAAGCCTTTGCCAYCTTTCAGGGAGAAATCCATCCCAGAGAGCTGTTTTGCCCTCGTTTCCAAGCTGTTTGGAGTTGTTGCACGGTTTATCTGAAAGTCAGGGTTATAATTTTTAATTTCCAGGCTACTATAAAGACTTAATATAATAGTCAGGGGTCACTTCGAAGAAGATGCTGCTGGAAACTGGGGCTGTTGTGCGTAATCCTACAGCAGTTTATTTTTGGTTCAGTTAATTCTGTGCTCAGCATTTCAAGACTCTTGGCAAGTTTTTTGGGAGGTCAGAGAAGGACAGAGAAGGAGAACACAACAAACTTATTATTTCACATTTTTCCAAGTAATCTCTTTCCCAAGCTACATTAAGGACCATAATTAGTTTGCTTCTGCTATAAAACAAACTAATTTCTGAGTCGTCTTTAATTGGTAGGTGCATTTTGGGAATAACGTGACTACACAAAACAGTTATGTCAGGAAACATTATTAACCTACTGATGAAGCTCATCAAAGCTTCTTTGGAGCTATTTAATCTTTGCAGTCATGAGCACCTTGGACAAGTTTTCATTCCACTACAGGTACCACACTTTGGGCTTCAAATTCTCAGGTCGAGCTGGTTTGTGCTGAGACCCCACAAACACAGAGAAATCCATAGATCCAGGTTGTTTTCCATGTTGACAGGAATTGCTGGTTTTTGACCAGAGAGGTTGTGGCTGTCCCATCCCTGGAAGTGTCCCAAAGCCAGCCTGGACGGGGCTTGGAGCACCCTGGGATAGTGGAAGGTGTCCCTGCCCTTGGCAGAGGGTGGGATGGGATGGGATGGGCTTTAAGTTCCCTCCCAACCCAAACCATTCTGAGATTCCACGATCCTCTCATTACACAAGACACGAAAATAATTGAAGCCTGAAATCTGTCCTGCTTTTCCAACTTGCAGSCTGCGTGGGAGGTAACTCTGGATGGAAACTGTCTCCAAATTGGATAAAGGAAGGCAGAATAAACCCGTGTGAGTGCCGAGGGCAGCGTGAGGGGAGCGGCTTTGCGCTGTCGCTGCCGTGAGACACAAGGACGGGTTTGAATGATGAAGTGTTCYAGAAGCCAAAGTCATTCCTGCTAACGTTTATGTTAATTTGGTCTCAGTTTAGTCACAGGGAAAAATGAATGTGTACCAAACAGCAGATGACAGTCTGCGCAGGGAAAAACAAATTAAATTCAAAGTTGCTAAGAGAGTATCATAAATACCAGAAAATAAACGCTCTAAATTGAAGAATTGTTTTACAGGGTCATTGAAATCATCTGCAGATGGTTGTCCTCCGTTTGCTCTGGCTTGGAAGGCAGAGCAGGCTTTAGAATAAATTCGTGAATCATTTTTTTCCGAGGTCTGTGCTTTGATAACATCTGCAGTAATATAAATGCCTCGGTGTGTGCTCCCCGTGAATGCAAAGTCYGAGTTACAGTGGCTGGCTGGTGGAACAGGCTAATGATAATCACCTTATTGACAACAAACACAWCCCAAGTGCCATGATTTATGGCAGGCCCCGGGATAGGGATGGGATAAAATGTTAAATACTTACGGGAATACAGTGTTGGGCTGGGATGAAACTTGATAAAATTGGTTTATAGTAATGAGTAAGAATTAACAGAACAACATCACAAGTGGTTACTTTTTATCCTTGTGTAAAGTAGTGATTAATCATAGAATAATAGAATATCCTGAGCTGGAAGGGGCCACAGGGATTATCCAGTCCAGCTCCTGGCTCTGCACAGACACCCCAACAATCCCACCCTGTGCATCCCTGGGAGCGTTGTCCAAGCACTCCTGGAGCTCTGGCAGCCTTGGGAATGTGCCCATTCCCTGGGGAGCCTGTTCAGTGCTCATCCCCCTCTAGGGGAAGAACCTTTTCCTGATAACAGACCTTCCATTCAGTTTTTCTTTTTTAACAATATTTTCTGTGAAGAAAACAAATTCTTTTGCATTTAATCAGGAAGAAAATCTTCAGAAAGATTCCTTGGGTTTGTTGGCGAATTGCAAAGTCCTGATTGTGCTGAGGAGGAACTGGTGTCCCTCACACAGCCACGGGTGCCAGGAGCACGTTCTGAGGGAAAAGAGATTGTTTTCCCCATTTTATGTAGGAAAAGTAGGATGGGGCTTGGAGCAACCTGGTCTAGTGGAAGGTAATTAAAGGTCCTAAAATATATCCCATGGCAGGGGGTTGGAATGAGCTGAGCTGTAAGGTCCCTTCCAACCCAAACYATTCCATGACTTTTCAGCTGGGTGAGGAGGGTTGTGCTGGAGCAGAGGGAGCTGTGCTTTGCTCTCCTTGGAAGCACAGGCAGGGCACCAGTGTGGGCTGAACCCCAGAGGGCTCGGCAGCATTCCCAAAACCCCTCCAAGGGAGGCCGAGCTGTCTGTGCCGTGTGGGCCAGGCAATCCGTGGCAGAGCTGGGAATTCTCCTCCTGAGCCGCCCAAGGCCTCGCCAGGGATCGAGTTCAGGAGCTTGTGGGAGTTTCAGAGCTGCACAGATTTTGTGTCTGCAGTCCCTGCCTTGTGTCTGTACTCTGACACTTTCCCTTGAACTCTGCAGAGTATTTCCACAAGCCTAAAGCTCTGGCAGATCCTTCTCTGGCAGGCAGCAGAGGATGCAGCACGAGGGAATAAGAATTTTAGGCTTTGCATGCAAAAATGCAAGAAGTTGGTGGGTTCTGGGAAGGTTTTCTGTCTGTACTTTAATCTCTCCCCAAACCAACCCAGCATCCAGGGTTGGCTCTTTGCCTGGATTGTAATCTTTCTGGATAGAAAATGAATTCAATCCTCTGGCTTAGAAAACCAACAGTATGTGTGTTATGACTTTCCATATTGTGATTTCTAATTTAAATAGTGGAAAAAATAGGACTCTGGCTTATTTTTCTCATCCTGTTTTTTTTTGTGTTTTGTTTTTTTTTTTCCCAAGATGACAGTTAAATTTTGTACCTCAGACACAATGTGACATCTGGCTGTGCATAAGGCTCCATCCACAGGGGGCCAAAAATGTGCAGAATTGCCTTTTTGCTTCTCAGTCTGCAAGATGTCAGTGATAATTGAATTTAACTTTCATTGGATTGACAAGAGGGTTGAACTGGACCGAGAAATTTAAAAGCGTGACTTAAAGTGGAAGGTTTGCAACTTCTCCCTGTTATTTCCAATTAAATAAGGAAGGTAATTCCCAGATCATAAACTTCTCCTCTAGGTCAGACCATTTTTACTGTGCCAATGTCTGTCCTTACCCTCAGCCTACACAGATGATGTAGGAATAACACAAGGACAATGAAACAGCCCCTCCAGGATATATTTTAGGACCTTGAATTACCTGTAACTGATGCAAATCTTTAAACCCGTAGCAACACGTTTCAGGTTGTTTATGAACTGCGTATGAACAGCCTGGAAACACCCCCCAGGCTGTCTCTCTACCTTTGGATACCTCTCCTTATATTTCCAACTGGCTTGTCTACATGGATGTGAAATGGATACAGCCCTGAGTGTTCCAGATCTGATCTTGGAGCTGAGGGTTCAAAGAGTGCCTCTTCAAGGAGGTGTTTGTGTTTTCCTACAGACAGACAGGAAACAATCCCATAACAGCCTAACACCTTCCCGGTGTTAAGACAGGTGAGGACAGTGGAACGAGGTTGGTACAAATAATTTTTCAGAGGGAGTCTAAATCCATTTCTTAGTCACATATCCAAAGACAGGAATCCTATTTCTTTTTTATTTGGTATGATGCAGATTTGTAATTTCAATCAAAATGAGCTAAGCACTGGTCTTAATTCATTTCACCTCATTCTTTGAATGTCTGACTTAGAATTTCTCTGTCAAGACATGAGTGTGTGGTGAAAGTTGTGAATGACTGTCCTGGCTTTCTTTGGAGTGGGTTTTTAGCCCCAATATCGCTGAAGTTTAGCAGAAAAAGAACATAACCTGCTCTTTCTGTCTTTTTTCTTTAGGAAAGATTGTTTGTCAGTGAAGAGAACGTTGATGGATTTCTAGGCACTGTTTTATGCCCTTCCCCTTGCTCCCAATCAGCACTGGAAAGCCAGGCATTAATTGAAGTGCTGGATGTTACTGAGGACAGAATTCAAATCAGGGTGGAGGTAAGGATCCCTGGGAGCAGCACAGGCTGCTGACTGATTTATGTTCTTCAGCAGGATCCTGTCAAATCCCACTGAAACAGCTCTGTTCCTCTTTTGTCCTGGGAGAATGGGGAAGACCTGGGAGTGGGGTTATTTGCAAGTATAAATGTCAGTTTTCAGAAGKAAAAATTGTGTTTGTGCCATTTAATGTAACCAAAGGATGGAAACCTCCTCTATTTCATTTGGAAGATGGAGAACTGTGATCCAGTCATTAAAGAAAGTGCTTTTTCCTTGCAGCAATAGTTCACTCTCTCAGCCTTGTACAGGTAGAGAAATCCTAGAGGGTTTTGTCTGGGAAGAATCCTGTCTCATCTTTATTCAGCCCATRTATTTGAATACTTGGTGGGTTCCTGTTGTGTAGATAATTAAACATGAGGCTATTAATCTTAAACACTGGTCTCAAATTCAATCCTTGTAGTTTCAGGCCTCATTCAGGCTCTTCTTCCTCTGTCTAGAGCAAGACAGGCTGTTTCTGGGATCTGCCACGGGATTAAAATGTCCTCCATTTGCAAAAGAGAAGGACAGATGAAGAAAACAAAATGTTAGTTTTGTAAAGAGGAAACTGTGAGTTAAACCCCTCACGTTAACTGGGATTTCTTGGTAGGCACTGCACCAGAAATTCAGATGAAACTTTTCTTAAAGAAAACATAAAAAGCAGGAACAATCAGGTCACTGCTGTGGCCATGAACTTGGGACTGCAGATGGAGTTAATGTGTAGATTGTGTTGGGAGGCAAGTTCAGATGAAGCACATGACCTCTGGAACTGGGCTGGAGGCCCAAGGAGTTTTGTAAAGATAGAGGATCCAGCTTAACTTTCACAGCTGGTGTAGGGTGTACATAAAAAATGCAAAGTGTGGGAGAGCAGATGTGTCTGGTTTGGGACCTAAGTAAGGGCAGCTGAGATACCTTAAATCCTCACACTCCTGGTCTTGTGTGGGGCCAGGAGTTGGGGTCCATGATCCTTGAGGTTCCCTTCCAGTTCAGGGTATTCCATGATTGTGTTCCTGTGGGAGAGTTGTCCAGTTTGGAAAGGACTTACTGGTGTTTCTTTTGTTTCTTGCTGGAGTGAGCAGTGGTTTGGGGGTGTGAAAAAGAGACTCTGTCTTGGAATCCATGAATCCAGCTGCTCATGGATAGATCCCTACCTGATCCTGCTCTGCACCGACAGGGACCTATGAATTACCAGCAGTTTTTTGCCAAAACACCCAGTAATGGTGAAATTGGGGAAGTGCTGTTTGGACAGCACCTCTCCCGGTTCCTCCTCTCCCGAGGCAAACCGCAGCGATTCCTGGATTCGCTCCGCAGGCYGGTAATTTCCCTAATTGCAAGGTTCCAACACACCTTTGCCCGGAGAGTTCAGATCCCTTGGCTGATTCTGTGGCCTCTGAGATGTGGAAATCGGGCTGGGTGTGATGAGTGACCACTGCTGATCCTGCAGCTTGGCCGCTGCCCAGCTCCATTTCCTAGAGCAGAGGAAACCCTCGGGAAGCAGAACGACCTCCCTGCCACTCACTCCCACACGCCGGACAAGAGCAGGAAGACCTCAGCCCCCGACTCCCTTGGCTTTCTAGCAGGAGAATCATGGAATCACAGACTGATTTGGGCTGGAAAGAACCTTAAGGATCATCTACTTCCAACCCCCTGCCATGGGCACCTTCCGCTAGACCAGGGCAGCTGAGCTGCTGGAGAAACAAGGCTCTCCTGCCTTTAGTTTTGTGTGCACAGTTTGTTCCAGCTGTAAAATAATTCATTTATTTCCTTGACAGCCACAGGCRCACGACGGAGAAGGAGCACTTGGCAGCTCAGGAGGAGCCCTTGCTGRAGAGACCAGCGGCGACTACCCCGAAACAAAGGCAGAAACAAACTGTCCTGCAGCTGAGGAACGTGCCCCAGGATCCAGCCCAAGTGGCCCGGCTGGAACAATAGGAAAAGCGGGCTGCAGTTCACACCATTGTTCGCAGCCTGAACCTCCTGACACCAGTTCAGCGATCGCTGGCGAATCTGGGAGAAAGGAGCTCGATTTAGAAAGTGCTGCTGCAGCAGGAGACGCGGCCCCGGCCCCGGGCTCTGGAAAACAAGGACTGCCGGGGGATCGGGAAGCAGGGGATGGGGACGAGGGGGCACCCACAGGGTCGGGCAGCAGGGCAGGCTCCCCCCTCCTGCGGGAAGTGAACCCCCAGGACGGGAGCGTGCGGATCGTGCGGGATCACAGGACGCGCTGCCCCGTCGTGTTCCAGAATTCTTTGCTGTACGAGTTGGATTAGTTTAATTATTTTAGGATTTCCTTTTGTTGTTTGATGGTTACTGTGACTTCCATGTGCTGCTGGATGACTTCAGGGCTCAGAGGAGGCCACGGGTTCCCACTGAAAGTGGTTCGACATCAAAACCTTATGTTGTTAAAAATTTTTGCAGTTTTAACAATTTTCTAATCACATGTATGGAAATAATTTCACTTATAAGAAAAGTTGCAGTTGGAGGTGAATCTGAGCTCCTGGTAGAAAATGTATCTTTATTGTTTACATAAATTTTTTATTCTCTTCCATATTTCAGGGAGTATTTGTRTATATCCTTGGTCTAATGGCTCCCTGGGGAATTGAGCAGTATTCATCATTTTCCAAACCTTTCATTTTGTGATAACTGCAGGATTAGACTCGCAGTGATTCTTAGCAATCAAATGAAATTTCTAATTACCCGGAGAAGTTCTAATTAGTCTCCTAGAAATAATCAACATTTATACCCTGCATTCCACCCTAGTGCTGTGCTTCAGATCTGCAGCACCCAGATATCCCCCAGCTGAACAAATTCCATTGCACAAGAACATCCTCTGGGTGCACTGCCTGCTGTGCAGTATTTACAATTTGTGAAATGGATTCTCTTTATCCAGATTAGATTTATTTTTCAGAGTTTCCCTCGAGTTTCAGCGTTTCTCACCTCTCTAAAGCACAATAACTAAGAGAACACATCCAATAATAAACTTCCTGTTCCCCTTTCTCACTGCTGCTGAACCAACTTCTCTTTTCGTTTGGGTGCTGCAAGACACAGAGGTGCTTTAGAGGAGAGTTAAATTTGCCTGGTTTCAGGGCTGCTCTGGCATTGCTGTCACATTTCTCTGTGAAACACTAATTTTGTGCAGTGGGTGCATGGTGTGAGCGTTACTGTCTGAGCTCAGCAGAAGCCACAGCTGCCAAAACCACCTGCCTTACCCTCCCTGGTGGCACATCCTGCTGGGGCAGGGCTTTGCTGGGTAAAGTTTAACCCCCGTCAGCTTTGTGGGAAAGGTTTCCGAGGGCTGATGCACCAGCAGAGCTTCCGCACCAGCCCTGACCCGGTGGAACAGAACACGGAGCAATTACATTGCAAAATTGTAGTTAAATAACCTCTGGAAAAATTTTAAAAAAGCATTTTCCTTCTCTAACGTATTTCTCTGTTCTCCAAAAAGCTGCTGAGGTGCTCCTGCCAGCAGGTGTGGCTCGAAGAGGGGTGGCATTGAAGCAGCTGTAGCATTGACAAACAGCTCCGTGGCTCCAGCTCAGCCCCTTCCCACCACACAGCAGCATTTTTTACACAGCTCACTTATCTGAAAGCAACTTTTTTTTTGATCCAAACAAAAGAGGTGGTGTGCCACCAATTTGCTACTCTTTTCTGCCTCAATTAATGAGTATCATTAAAAATTTAATGAAGTTAAATGCACACTGCTAGAAGGGGTGATGGCACGTGTCCAGCCCTCAGGATTAAAGAGAAACTCCCCCCCCCCGCCCCATCCTGACTTTTTAGGAGCACCAGATGACATCATCTTTTTGCTGACAATCAAGAACTTCTCTAGGATTACAAAACAACTGGATTTTTATTTCGGCAGAACTAAAAAAATCATATATTTATCTACATTGTAGTAAAAACAATGAAATTTATTTTTTTATCCTTCATATATTCATCGACACAGCGCAACCGAACCGGGACTCGGGGATCGGGCGTGGGGTGACCCCGGGTGGGACCCCAGGCACCACCAGAGCTTTGAAGCACCAAAAAAGATGCACTTAAAAGTGTCTTCCTCCTCCTCCTCCTCCTCCTCCCAGCAAACACAGCAGCAGGTCACTTTTTGCGTAGGGGCTGCAGCACGTCACCCGTTTCCAAAACGTGGTTGCCAAACATGAGAGATTACTATTTTGGGACACCTTTAACAAGAATGTTTATTCATATTAAAGCAGAAACCAACTCATAAATGCTGTTTATACACGTGTGTGCCTGTAAAAGACACAATGGAACAACTCAAGAAGAAAAGAAGGCTGCGAGAAGGATCCTCACTGGAGTCTGCGGTAACTCTTACAGAGTTCGTGGTCCCTGATGTCTCCCCACCCTCCGTTCTTGACGTGAGGGGACAGGGGAGCCATGGAGTACCTTTTACTGACACTCATCGCCTCGGGAAACAGGTACTGTTGGTTGCTGTTCAAGAGAGAGTCGATTTTGGCACTCTGGGTGGACGGTCTGCAGGATTTCTTGTGGTGCATGCCACAGTCCCCCGTGTGAAAAATCCTGGGGATTTCGGGAACCAGCACTTTCCAGAACTTTGGAAGACAAGAGACAGTCAAGTGCTGCAGAGTCCAGTCCCAGTTGTAGTCATCGTAGGTGCAGAAGGCGTCCGTGCACTCGATGAGCTTCTGGTAGGTGTCTCTGCCGAAGGCCATGCCCATGTTGTGCTCCGTGGACTTCCACGTCTTCATCTCCACCTTGTCGGCGCGGCCGGCGAAGCCGCCCCGCACGGGGCCGTAGGTGCCCAGGGACACCACCTGGCACTCGGGGCACTCGCGCTGGCGCAGGGCCCACAGGCGCTTGAGGACGTGGTAGAAGTCGGGCGCCAGGTAATGATCCTCCTCCAGGAACAGCACGGGCCCCGCGTGCTCCCGCAGCGCCCGCACGCGCTCCCACACGAAGTGCAGCTTCCACCACCAGTGGTGCTTGGTCTGCGCGAACCGCGCCTCGCGGTAGTGCCCGAACGAGTCGGGGAACTCGGCGTTGATGCAGCCCATGCGCAGCGCCGCCGCCTTGCCCACGTCGCGGGGGCAGTCGCGGGGGTCGTGGCCCGGGAACTCGCGCGGGTACAGCTGGATGCTGAACGGGAAGAACACCTGCAGCACCGCGCAGAAGTCCACGCCGGCCGCCAGCCGRTTCAGCTCCTCGGCCCACAGGTCGTGGCTCAGCACCAGCAGCACGTTCTCCACGCCCGCCGCCCGCCGCAGCGACTCGAGCAGCAGCCGCAGGTGCTCGGCGCGGTCGTGCACCTGCACCACGAGCACCACGTCGGGCCGCGCCGGGAAGCGCCCGGCGTTCCGCACCGGCTGGTCGAAGTTCAGGCGGTACACGAGCGAGCGGTAACTCAGCGTCGCGTTCTCGGACAGCACCGCCGACCCCGCGGCGACCGACGCGTTGGCGGCGGGGCGGCGCGCCACCGGCGGCGGGAGCTCGCTGACCCGCGGCGGCTCCCCGGTGCTACCGGGACCGCCCCGCTGCTGCTGCTGCTGCTGCTGCTGCTGCTGCTGCTGCCGCCGCCGCCCGCCGCCGCCGGTGCCCCAGAGCGCCAGGGCGCAGAGCGCCAGCGCCAGGGCCAGCAGCAGCACCTTGCGCTTGTAGACGCGCAGCCGCATCGTCCCGGCGGCGGCGGCCCCGCTCCGCCGCTCCCGCCGCCGCCGCCGCCGCCGCTCCCGCTCCCAGCGCGCGCGCGCCGCCGCCGCCCCGCGCGCACACGTCGCCGCTCGCCATTGGSCGCCGCCGCGGCCGCCGCCGCCGCGCCATTGGCCGGAGCGGCCGTCACTCGAGCTCGCGGCGCTTCCGCCGCGCCGGGGGGGCCGCGCAGCCGCCGCCGCCGCACCGCGCTCTGATTGGGCGGCGCCGAAAGGGGGCGGGGCCAAAGCGTGAGGGGCGGGGGGGGGCGGGAAAGGGCAGCGGAATCCTTCGGGATTGGGAAAAATAAGGGAAAATAACTCTAGAAATGCACGGGCAACACATAAAAACCATCCTGCCCTCGCGAGAGTAATATAGAAGATAAGTGAATACTAGGTTTGAAGAATAGCGCATTAAAAATCACTCTGCAATGGCAAGAATAAGGTGAAAAATCATTCTAGAAATCCAGGATTAAGATAAAATCCCGGTAGGATTGGAGGAATAAAATAAAATAAATCTAAGACTGRAAGAAAATAATTCTAAGATTGACAGGATAAAATAAAACCATTCTAGATTTGAAATATTAAGGTTATAAACCCMTTCTAGAAGGGCAAGAATGAAGAAATTCACCCCAGCATTCAAAGATTAATTCTAGAATTGCAAGTATAAAACGACTCCAGACTTTTCAACATTAATGTATGAGTAAAATAATTCTAGAATTGCAAGAGTAAGATAAGGAAACCATCCTAGATTGGCAAGTATAATATATAGAAAGAGGAAATAATTCTAGAATTGTAAGGACRAGGTAAAAAAACCATCCTGGATTAGCAATAATATATAGAAAAAGGCTATTCTTGGACTGCAAGAATGACACACTAAAAAACCGTTCTAGAATGGCAGGGAATAAGATAAAATTGTTCTAGAATTGTAAGAACAAGAGAAAATAATTATAGATTTGAAAGAATAAGGTAAAAAAATCTAGAATGGTAAGAGTAAGAACAYTCTAGGATTGCAAGAATAATTTATTCTAGACTTGCAAAAATATAGGAATACMATAGTTCTAGGAAGGCAAGTATACAAGAGGAAAATCTAGAATTGCAAGAATAATGCATTTAAACTCACTGGGATTGCAAATATGCAAGAAAAAAATTCGGGACTTGTGAGAATAAGGTAAGAAAATAACTCCAGGATTGCAAGAGTACAGTAACTTAATTCTAGAATTTCAGGAATAATAAGTAATAAAATAATTCTATGATTACAAGGATAATACATCACAATTGTAGAATTTCAGCAATCTTAGAAGGCAGTTATTCTAGAATGAGAAGAAAATTCCTAAAAACTTCTCCAGGGACCAYTGTTCCTTGCTGCTCCAATCTCCCAGTCACGGAGCAGCTGTCAAGACATGAAACAAGGGGGTGTGGATATGATCAACGTTTTGGTGTMTTCACCAGAAAAAGCCCAGCAGCCAATTCCTGGAATACTCTGGATGGAAAACTCCTCAGACAAAACACAATCCACATGTCCACAGAAGGGTTTCGACATTTAATAAGTCAACACAGTGAAACAAATTCCAGAATCGTTAAAACATGAGAATTAAGAAACAAAGTTTCGGGCACGTATTTAGAAAAAAGACATTTCTGGTATCACAAAGAGATAAACCCCAAAAAACATTTGCTCTGGTAAAAACCCAGCAATGCTGGTCCCTGCTTGAGGTGGGAATGTTGTAACAGAACCTTTAAAAAAGAAGCACCTGGAATTACATAACCGAGCTGGACTGTGATTTCTCCTCCACAGTAAAAAAAGCTGGGAAGAGTGGAGTGCAGTCCCTGCCTGTGAGCAGAGCTCAGAGCCTCAYGTGTGGGTAAGTTTGGGATAAACTCCCCTCCTCCTAACAAGAAGGAACCACTTACTCCACAAAACCAGGAAAACTGCCACGATGCTCCGAGCAAAGCCCCGGGAATAGGAAAAGGGAAGCCAAATACATTCTATGGAAGGTTCTCTCCAGCTAAACATTGCTTTGTGTTCCAACCACAGCCAGATTCCAGAGGTGGAGGAGGAGTCAGGCCTGCGTCAGGCTGATGTGTCCCTCGCTCCCGGAGGGATCTGTTCTCCGCAGGGAACGCCGGAGACACCACGGGTGGGCAACAAGCAGGAAACGACTCCAGGCTCCTCCATCCCCGGACACAACATCAGGCAGAGCCTTCGCACCGGCTCAGGGTCACCCGTTGCTCTGGAGGTGCCTGTCCAGGAACTGGGAATAGCAGTCCAGGGAGCAGAAGTAGCAGAGGATGGGAGCTTCCGTGCCTCCCATGTTATCCACGAGCACCACGGTGTGCGCCACGTGGTGCAGGTTCATGGTCACCGTGATCTGGATGAAGCTGCTCAGGCAGGCGCTCCCACACCGGCACGTCTTGGCCACTTCCAGGTCCTCGCAAAGGTGGGAAGGGAGGAGGTGACAACCGTAAGGAATTCTGTGGGAATGAGAGGAGCAAGCGTGAATTCGCCACGCAATGAAGCCGCGTCGCTCAAATGCTGTGACAGGCCACAGGCACCAGCTGGGAGAGACGCCATTCCCGGGGCACGGACRTGGAAAATGGGAGATTTGGGACTGGTTAGGAATTAAATGTCACTTCCCAAGGCAGTCAGTAAAAACCTGCACCCACCCCTAAGGACCTGAACCGCAGGAGACACCACGACAGGGATCCTGGCAGCCTGGGTCACAGCCAGTTAGGGAATCAGAAAGATTAAGAGTAATGAGAATTACAGAATTAAAGGAAGATTAAGAATAATGAGACAACTGGGCACATTCTGTTCTCCCCTCACATCACCCAGGGGGGTCTCTGTGTTTCACCCTGGCCTGACATAGCACCCAGGATTTACTCCTCCCTCYCTTACACCAAGGAGTAGCAGCATTAAAACACAACTCGGAGGGAACAGGAGATAAAATGAGCCCTTTTGCCCTGCAGGCAGTATATTARAAGTTCTCTTGCTGCACAGCTCTCTCCATCCACCGTGTCAGCGATGACATCCAGAGTCAGGAACAGGAATTGCTCCGTTTGGAATTCGCGGTGGAGCAGTGTCGAGGTTGGGGGTACAAAATAAGTAATTCCCCTGCAGAACTCTGTCAGGTTCGCTGAAGTGTGGGTATCAGCAGTGCCCAGCTGGCACTCCAAACTCAGCACAGATCCCACTGACTCACATCCTGCCTACACCTACACATTCCCAATTCTTTCCACATACCATCACTCACAGAGCTCAGACTCCTGTGGGGTTTTTTTTCACCACCTTAATTTCAAAACACTCTTTTTTCTGGTCAGGAAAACCATAATCACAGCTCTGGTACTTTCCCAGAATGAAAATTGATTTCCCAATATTATTTTTGCATCTTCCTTCCTTCTGTTTCGTCCCTTTCTCAAGGTTTTTACAGTAACTGAAATCTGACCAGTGCTGAGGGATTAAATCCTCTAGAAAAAACCCCAGCCTTAATATTTACATAAACCCACTGCAATTTATATCAAGTTGGGAAAGGAGACATGTGGGGTTTAATTAATAAAATCAGCAAGGTCAGAAGCGGGTRATTTGGCCCAGAACATGTGGTGGCTCAGCTCCCTTCAGGGTGTGCCCGTGGATGCCTTTGGTGCAAATTTCTGTGCATTTACCCCTGGTTTATGGGGCACTCCCCACCCTCAAGGCAGGAACGGGCGCAGGATGGAGATTAGGGACACTTCAGATCTCCCTCTCACCCCTTTCTGTGCCAAATTTCTGTCTTTGTGCTCCCTTTCCAGCCAGAGCAGGGTGGGAGCAGCAGCAGCTGGTACCTGGAGGATCCTGGTACACGAAGGATSAGGGGTGGAATGATGGAAGTGCTGTGAGGGAAGAGGAGGGAGCTGATAAACAGCAGGCCGGGAGGATGGTATTTACTTGGTGAAACAATCATTTTTTAATTACCTCAGACCTGGGCTTCTCTGAATAAGCCAGAACACCCTCACTCCAGCACCAAGGGAAATTAGGAGCTTAAGGAAAACCTACGGCAGGGAGAAGTCTGCAGTGGAAGTGGTTCAGGGTTGTAGAACTGATTCTCTTTTCCCAAAGTTGGTCAAAAATATTCTGTTCATCCCTTTTTGATAAAAACCACTTCAATGTACGGCTTTCCCTAAGTGCTTCCAAGGCACCAATTCCCTGCCTTATCCTGATGAACAACAGGGATTAAGGGGAAAAGAAGGAACCAAGTGAGGGAAGGTGAGGCTGGAAGGTGTGAAGGGAGCAGGTGCCAGGCCACGCCGCTCTCACCTGTGATTGACGGTGGCCCTGGCAGCACACTCCAACAGAGTCAAGGGGATTTTCAGCTGGACGTTGGGAACCAGCGGATTGGGCTGCTCGAACGGATTCCCGAAGAGATCCAGGTTCTCCAGGCAGAGCTTCCTGAAGTCGCTGGGCAGGAAGGGCAGCTTGTTGCGCGCGGCCGACAGGAAGCGCAGGCGGCTGAGCTGCCCGATCCTGCAGGGCAGCCGGAGCAGGGCGTTGTCATCCAGCTTCACCCGCACCAGCGCCCGCAGCCGGCAGAACTCCAGCGGCAGCGCCCGGATCTGGTTCTGGCTCAGGTCCAGGAGCTGCAGGGATTTCTGGAGGCCGGAGCTGCACAGGGCCCCGCTGAAGGCCTCCAGGTGGTTGTCGTGCAGGTCGAGCTCCTGCAGGCACACCAGGTCCCCCAGCGTGGCCGGCAGCTGCTTGATGTGGTTGTGGCTCAGGTCCAGCTTGCGCAGCTTCTTCAGGCACAGCACCCTCGTGTCGATCCTGGCCAGTTTGCAGTACGAGGTCTGGAGGTGCTCCAGGGAGAAAGGGAAGCTTTTGGTGAGGGGATAGTCCCTCCTGGAAGTGATGATCATTTTGGTCTTGGGTTTCTCCACGTCGGAGTTCTTTGCTGGGACCAGAGGTGAGAGAGGGAGAACTCCTGTGTCGTTGCCTTGGTGAGCCAGTCTCACGGCTGAAAGGAAAGTCTTTAAATTGGTCACATTTGCCTGCAGGAAAACACAAATCTGGAGTTAGAAGTTCATTATCCTCGGTTATTAACGCTTTGTGAGCTGTTTTGTGTGTGTAACTCAGCAGGGCAATGGAATGGGAGAGGGAACAGCTCTCTTACGACCTCTTGGAATAATCCAGGTCAAACTGTGCTGCAACACCCAGGGAAGGAACAAAGCTGAAAATAAAGTGCAGAAAAAACCCCTGATGCACTGGGACCTCCCCAAAATCCATCAGTTATAAACACACATGGGGAAATCAGAAGTCTAAAACCTGAGGCAATAATTCCTGGAAGTTGCTAGGAAGGCAAAGATAGAAGTTGGGGTTAAATTCAGCATAAAGGAAGGTGGAAAGCTCCAAGGCAGGTTAGGTCAGTGCTGCTGGCCACACACAGCTCTGGCTGTGCCAGCAGCAAATGAGGAATATTATTTGCAAACACAGATCAAATAATGCTTTAGATGGGATATAATGTATTATATTATACAGTAAAATTCCAGAATGATTTGGGTTGGAAGGAACTTGAAAACCCATCCAGTCCCACCCCCTGCCATGGGCAGGGACACCTTTCACTAACCCAGGCTGCTCCAAGCCCTATCCAACCCGGCCTTGGACACTTCCAGGGATGGGGCAGCCCCAGCTTCTCTGGGAAACCTGTGCCAGGGTCTCCTCACCCTCCCAGCCAAGAATTCCTTCCCAATATCCCATCTAACCCTGCCCTCTGGCAGTGGGAAGCCATTAAAGGCTCCCACTGACTCTCAGGGCAGAGCGTCAGGTGACCTGTATTGAAATAAAGATCCAGAAAGCTGTGATGCATCAGTTGTACTGATCTAATTTGCTTTTATGAACAGGAGGGTGACCAAATATTTCTCTTCTAGATTTTCCAGCAAGTCTCCACTTGAGCTGATGTGCAGCTGACACAGAGCTAAAAGGTGAATTCTAAAATAAAAAGCACAATGCAGCCACAGAAGTAAAAGGAAAGAAGGAGTTTTGGCAGGGCTCTGGGAGCCCAGAGGTTGTCCCTCTGTTCCCAGCTGTGACTTGCCCAAGCCCAGTGACACATTTGGCACCTCAAAGACAATTTTGCTCCTAAATGTGTTTGTTTAGACCAAATTTGAGAGGGTTCAGGACTAGAGTACATAATGTGCCATAAGCATCCAACACAGCAAAAGAAGAATATTGGAAGTAATTCTGGATGGAAACGTGAGATAAATAAAGACATTAAAGGTCAAATATAATTGAAAATGATCATTTTCCTTAAGCATTCTGAGCACAACTCCTGCTGTGACACCTTCCAGAGATGGGGAAGCTGCACAACAAACACCTTTGTATCCAAGACAGGCTGCCCCATCCCTGGAAGTGTCCAAGGCCAGGCTGGATGGGGCTTGGAGCAGCCTGGGATAGTGGAACCTGTCCTTGCCCATGGCAGGGTGTGGAATGAGATGGGATTTAAGGTCCCTTCCAACCCAAACCATTCTGGGATTTTAAGCCCACCAACCCTCATTATCTCATCCAGTCTAACTAAGACATTTAGCTATGGATTTTCCCCTAATTCCAGGCAGATTTGTTGTGTTTCTGAGATAACTAAAACAGGAATTAAGTCAAAAAAGTCCTCCAGATCTGTAAGGACCAAGTGAAATAAATATTGTCCCTTAGAATGAAGTTACAGGCAGCATTTCTTTGCTCTCAAGCGCAAAGCACGATTTCCTCCACAAGACCTCCCTAAGGGCCACGCAGTAGCTCTAAACCTGTTGAGAAACCTTGGATGTGTTGAGCAAAACACTTAAGATACATCCAAGGGGGGAAAAAAAAAAGGCCAATAATTAGTTGGAAGAGCTCAGGATGCAATTTCCTGCCACAAGTCTGAAGTCTCAGCCACAGAGAAGATACTGGGAAAGGAGTTCAGTGTGTGTTGATGCCTCCCAAGTCTCAGGGCTCCATGAGCAGTGCTGAGGAAATTGGAGTTGTGGCAGATCCAGGGATGCAGGCTCGGACTTGCTGAAGGGAAATAAACCCCACAAAACACACAGACTTCATTATCTTTGCTCCAGGGTTGAATTCTCTTCACTGGTGTTTCCCGACTCCATTCCTGACCTGGCTGAGTGCAGCAAATCCAATGCCTGGCAGAGCACAGACAGGGGGATTTCACAGGGCAGCTGCACAGAACCAATATTCCCAACACCTGGAAATCTGTTTGCCACAAAGATTTTGTCTATCTTGGGAGAGTTAAGAAGATTTTCTGTAATAAAATAATAAAAAGCTAGCAAAAGACTACAAAATATCTTAAATTTGGGTTCTGGATTTGGAGCATCTAAGAGGAATCTGTACTATTTTGAGATAAACTTTTTGATTTCTCACTCTCCAGTAGAAAAATTCAGAGTAAAGGAAGCAGAAGATATTCTGGATCTAATACAAGAACCTTCATTTTTAAAAAATACAGAGCACATTGGCTTCTAACAGGAAAAAATAATTTGGGTTTGGTCTCCTCCTTTTCTACTTAACCCTTTAATAGGTTCATAAAATTAAGGCTGCTTTCCCCAAATTCAGACAACAGAAAGTCAGAAAGATTTTCCAAATCAGCAATCAACAACATTTGCTTTTCTTTACAGCCTGACTCTAAAGTTTTAGGTAATAACTCAGAGGTTTTAAAAAACCTGTCCCACTTTCCTCTCCTACAGGGCTACAAAAGATTCCTGCAACAGGCAGTGAAGAAAATGACACAAAAATTTAGTGTTAATATGTGATTTTTTGGGTGCGTTTAGCATTGTTAAAAGTGCTTTACAGCTTCCAAATCCTCTATGAACGGTAAATAAGTGGTGTTTGAAATAAGGTGAGATGGTGCCTGTGCCCTGCTGTGTCTGCTTTGAAAGTCACAGTAGGCACTGCTTCTTGTCCACTAAAACAAGAGTATTCCCCCATTYCTTTCCATTAGAAAGACTGTAAGGAACAACTGCTTCGTGGAATTTAAGGTCAAAGAGCAACATTGCATCAGACGGGTGAAAAAAGTTGTTTCTWAAGAAGCTGTGAAGAAACAACACGAAAATGGACTTCTGAAAGACCAGCAGAAGAACACAGCCTAGAAAAYGGGGAATGGCTTCCCGCTGCCAGAATTAAATGGGATATTGGGAAGAAATTTTTCCCTGTGAAGGTGGCGAGGCCCCGGCACAGGTTTCCCAGAGAAGCTGTGGCTGCCCCATCCTTGGAAGTGTCCAAGGCCAGGTTAGACGGGGCTTGGASCAGCCTGGGATAGTGGAAGGTGTCCCTGCCCATGGCAGGAGGTGGCACTGGATGGGATTTAATGTCCCTTCTCCCCCCTTGCCGTGGCGGGTCGGAGCCTGTTGAGCCTCGGCTCTCTCGCTGTGGCGGTGTCGGCGCCCCCGGCCCCGCCGTTCCCGTTCCCGGTCCCGTTCCCGGTCCCGGTCCCGGTGCCGGTCCCACCTTGCTGAGGCACAGATCCACCGCGGGCTCCCGCAGCCGCACCGTGGCCTTTCCCTCCTCCACGAAGCGCGTGAAGAGCCGCTCCACGTTCTGCTGCACCTGCGGGCACAGCGGGCTCAGCGACCGCCCCGGGCGAGCACCCTCCCCGCCGCGTCCCGCCCCCGCCGCCGTCCCCACCTTGTACCGAGCCCCGCCGCGGTCCCGCGCCGTGCACACCATGAGGTAAACGCCGGCACCGGCACCGCCGGGCGGCCGCCCGAGCGACAGCAGCGCCCGCGCCGCGCGGCCGCGGCCCCGCAGCCCGCAGGTGGGCAGGAGCCGGCTGAGCACCTCCACCTCGCACTGCAGCCGCATCCCGCTCCCGGACCCAATCCCGGTCCCGATCCCGGCACCGATCCCGGACCAAGCCCCGGCCCGCGCACGGCGGGCGGCGCCGCCGGGGGCCTCCCGCGCTGTCCGCGCACAGGCGCCCGCTGCGGTGCCTGCCCGCCGCGGTGCCAGCCCGCCGCGCTGCCCGGATCCCGCCCGCCGCCCGGTGAGGGGCGCGGGGCCGCTCGGCGGGCGGGATCGCGGGGCTGGAGCGGAGCGCGGCGGCAGCGGCGGCACCGGCACCRCGGGCAGCCCGGGCGCGGGCCCTCGGCACCGAGCTCGCAGCGCGGGGCGGGCCGCTCACGCCCTCTGCTAGGCGCCTGGCGCGGGTTGGCGGGAAAGGGGGAGAGGCGGCGGGAGTGAGGGGGGTGTGAGGGGACATGGCGGCGTGTGAGGGGACACGGAGGGTATGAGGGGACATGGACGATGTGAGGGGATACGGATGTGTGATGGGACATGGAGGAGTGTGAGGGGATATGGATGTGCGAGGGGACATGGGGGTGTGAGAGGACACGGAGCGTGAGGGGACACGAAGGGTGTGAGGGGACGTGGAGGATATGAGAGGACATGCGAGTCTGAGGGGACACGGGGYGTGAAGAGACATGGAGTGTGACGGGACATGGGGTGGTGTGAGGGGATATGGAGATGTGAGGAAAGATGGAACGTGAGGAAGCATGGAATGTGAGGGGACATGGGGGCTGTGAGGGGACATTGGAGTATGAGGGGACCTGGAGTGTGAGGGGATATGGGGGCTGTGAGTGAACATGGAATGTGAGGGAATATGGGGGCTGTGAGTGAACATGGAATGTGAGGGAATATGGGGGCTGTGAGTGGACATGGAGTGTGAGGGAATATGGGGGCTGTGAGTGGACATGGAGTGTGAGGGAATATGGGGGCTGTGAGTGGACATGGAGTGTGAGGTGGCATGGGGTGTGGAGACGTGGGGGGTGAGGGGACATGGAGGGCTGTGAGTGGACACGGAGGAGCTGAGGGTGATGCTGAACTTTACAGACTCTGAACACAAACAAAGAATCAGATTTAGAAAGGAGACATCGTTTATTCTGTGCAGGGCGCAAGGTGGAAGTTTTCCACAAATCAAGCACGCCAGGCTGTAAAAAGCAAAATAATTTATACACTGAAGTTTACATAAACCCGCCCATCTAATCCATAGTTCCCGCCTACCCAATGCACAGTCATTGCCAAGCACGACATAAAATACAAAGTTTTCCATAAGGATCAAGCAAAGGATAACACACCTGGTGACATCTATTGGCATTGAAAAGAGGGGTTAGTGGGGAGAATGGTGCCGTCAGCAAGAGGGAGCGAAGGAAGGGACAGAGAACTCGGTATAAGGACATCGAGGGGACAG